>JASGCC010000680.1:0-62909 GCA_030067915.1 Hydractinia echinata
CAAAAAGTTATGGACAGGCTTATAATATGTCATAATATGTTCATAATATGTCCAAAATAGCGCGGACCGAATATGGTTAATAATCTGAAAAAAGCAATCATTATGGATGACCTAATCTTTCGCCTTTTTGATCAGAAAAGCCGTTTGTCGAAAATAACAATGCAATACGTCGGTACTTACTTGATTATTTTTCATGTCCAGTGCGGTGGTATATGCAGGCTTATCATTCTACTTTATTACCCGGGTAAAAAGGTGACATCAAGTTTTTTGAAAATTTCAAAATTATTCGCTAGAAATTTCGTCACAACAGGAAATATTTTCTCAGATTGCCCACCAAAATAGGAACTGTAATAGCAAACTTTAATTAAACAACATGGAAAAACTTATTTGTAGCTACTAGCAATAATAAATTGCGAGAATTGACATATCATTCGCTTTATCTATATAATAATACGCCAGTTCCGTGTGTCTGTGACAGGCAAAGTTGATATCGTCATTTTCCTTTGATGTTGCCGAAATTCTCTTTGAAGTCGCCGAAAAAATTATGTCCATTTTGCTAGCGGGTTTACTTTGTTTACATCACGTGATGAAAACGACTCAATTTGATTTGCTGAAATAAATTTAACGGCTAACTTTCGAAAAATGGTGTCCTCTCGCCACCAAAAAAACCCACAAAAGAACTATCTTGAAAAAAGTAAAATAAGTGGTTCAAAAAAGCATATTTAAAAAGAAAAAAGTCCAAGTGAAGAAGTAGAAAAGTGAAGTTGGAAGTGAAAGTGGAGCTACGTGGAGCTAGAAGTAAAGTAAATTTAGAAGTAGAAAATAAAAACCACAAAAAAAAAGCACAGAAGAACGATCCCTTTACCTTGAAAAAAAGGAAAAAAGGTGGTTTAAAAAAGCATATTTAAAAAGAAAAGAGACCAAGTGAAAAAGTAGAAAAGTGAAGTGAGAAGTGGAGCTAGATGTAAAGTAAAGTTAGAAGTATAAAACAAAGGCTAGAGTTTAAAGTGGATTTGAAATCACAAATAGTAAGAACTTTGATATTTTTAGACGTTTGGTTTTTATGTCGGTGGAGCAAGCAGACTCGCATTTCCCAGGAAAAGCCACAGTTTTATATCTTACCGCGTATGTAGCCATATTTGTTTACGTTTTGTTGCATAATTCATGTGCCCTGGCGCGTAACTAATGTATTGTCCTAAAATTCAAAATGCTACATAAAGCTGTTGGCTGACTAAAAAACGGAAAACTTTGGTTTGTTGAACTGTAATGTTATACTATTTCTTCTCTTTATATGTATTTTACTAAGCATAAATAGCTAGCTTTAGTTTTAGCTAAATGTTCACAGTTTAAGTATATTTAACTGGGGGAGTCTTAGCTACTGTTAGCTAGCTAATGTTAGCCTCCAGATCCTACTCTTCCCATCCCCCATGGCTAGCTCTAACCTATGACTTATGTTGTTATTCCTCCTTTTTAATTATCTATAGCTAGCTACCTTAGTTTCCAAACTTTTCTTCTTTTATGAGCACGAATTATGATGTAACAAGCTAGCTAGCTACCTACAAAATCTTTCAAAGACTTGAACTTTTGGAGGATAGTAGGATGTATTTTTTTAAGAGTATAATTATTTTCACATTTCCTGTAAACTTAACAATAATTTTTTTCAGAATTTAAAGCGTGTGTTATTTTTTATTGTTTTGTTTCTGACATCCTGTTAAACTTTTGTCAGCCTACATGTAAAATGCCAGGTTATTTTTACAGGGGGTTGTAGACATTATTGGCAATTTACGTGGGTTTATGACTTTATTTTAATTTATGAGAGGATGGTATGGTTGTTCGTGTTTTTGTTTATGTTGCAAACTGCTGTTTTTTTAAATTTTGTGTAAACTTCGCGTTTTTGTTAAGAATTTTAAAATTGTAGTAATAACTGTGCTTGGTGATACTGAAAAAATTACTAATTGTTCTGACTAAAACTTTTTTGTTTTTTATATTGTATGATGAAATGCCTGATTTTTCTATAATTTGATGTGTTTCATAACCTTTATGTGGAAGATTTATGGGCAATGGCAATATAGGACATGCTAAATGAACTGATTTTCGTTGATTTGAATATGCTCCTCAAAAACCAATCTGTTTTACATTTTGTGTAAACTTTTGTGAGGACGGACTGTATATATTCCAAAAATAATATCTTTGTTCATTCAAAATTTACTCCTTATTCTTTTTTGAGATTTACGTTTAAAATGGTTGGTAAACGTCACTACAGATCATCATACTAAGAAAAAATTTTGTGTTCTTAACCGGTTATATAATTTTTACATTTTGTGTATATTTTTGGGGAACAGGATAGTATGTAACCGAATAAATGATTTTCCAGATATAAATTTGATGTTTTTGACACTTTTGATTAAAATATTAAAGGTTTTCAACGTAATCAAACGTAATCACTTTATAAGATGTAAATATTTGAGATGTGTCATTTCTGACTTTATTATTATTGTTGGTGTTGTACGTGATTCTATACATTATTTTGATCAGCGTTTCAAGCTCTACACATTGGAAGCAACGTGTAAACAAATTACAGGAAAAAAATATTGTGTATTGACGGGTCCTGGCAGACGTCATCAAAATACAAGTTACGATTCTCCTTTCCAATGTACTCCTGCCTAACTGGATTTTACAGTGCAAATTTCTAAAGAAATTTTTTATTTGTACTTTAGAGGACTTTACTGACGTCAGCAAAATTTTAAAATTTTAAAACACTTATATCTCCTTATGCGTTTCAATCTGCACGCATTACAGGCAACAGATAAACTACATTTCACCAAATTTTTTTGTATGCACTGCTGACGTTAGCAAAATCTACAAAACAACCTAATCTTCTGCCTGAGTGGATTCTTCCACGGGCCTTATCGACTAGTTATATATATTGTTACACCAACATGGTGAAGGGTCTCTTTAAGAGACAAGAGAGGAGTTGAACGTCCTCCACCATACCTTAGTTTAAAGGGGCGATCGTGGAAGTCCCATGAAATGCCACATAGTGATGGTGTCACTTTAAAAAACACCCAGTCCGGTCTGTGAACGGTTGGCGCTAGGAAGGGCATCCAGCTGTAAAACAATGCCAAAACTCTTTATTAATGGCCGTAAGAACAGTTGATCAGACAAACTGCGTAAACGGGACTGGAACTCTAAGGAGTGAAGGTGTCGCGCACGGTAGGACAGATGTCAGGTGTGAGCATCGTCAGACCGTTACCCAGCTATCACATCACAAGGTAGATAACACTAGGTTGAGGATGGCTAGTGTAAATGTTGGTACTCTGAGAGGTAGAGCAGGTGAAGTAGTTGAAATGTTAGAACGTAGATCTGTTGATATGTGTTGTGTTCAGGAAGTTAGGTGGAGAGGAGCTTCAGTGAGATTTGTGGAAGGTAGGAGGGCAAGGTATAAGCTTTTCTGGATTGGTAATAGTGATGGATATGGAGGAGTTGGCATATTCGTTGCAGAGAAGTGGGTAGAAAAAGTAATAGATGTTATGCGTGTTAATAGTCGTATTATAGTGATAAAGTTTTTGATAGGTAATAGGATTGTCACTTTTCTGTCAGTTTATGCTCCACAGTGTGGACTCAGTGAGGAAGATAAAGATAAGTTTTATGATGAGTTAATAGCAGTCACATCAAAGTTTGGAGACACTGAACTTGTCATGGTGGGCGGCGACTTTAATGGTCATGTTGGGAAGTCATCTGAAGGTTATGGAGGTGTGCATGGAGGCTATGGATTTGGGAGCAGAAATAAGGAAGGGGAGAGATTGCTTGAGTTTGGAATGGCAACGGACATGGTGGTTTGCAACACATCATTCAGTAAGAGACAGAGTAGGCTGATAACATATGAGTCAGGTGGTTGTAAGACACAGATAGATTACTTCCTGGTTAGAAAGTCAGACAAGAAAGTGGTGAAGGACGTGAAAGTTATATCGGGGGAAGAGTGTGTTTCCCAGCATAGGTTGCTGGTTTTGTGATATTTTCTGAAGAGTGTTAAAGAAGCCAAGGGAAAGTACAGGCCCGTCGTAAAGTCTGGAAGCTGAAGGAAGAGATTGTAGCAAGACAATTTAGTGCAAAAGTTCAGCAGTTAGCCCACAATGGTCAATGTGATAGTGACAATGTTGAAAGTACTTGGACTACTTTGAAGAATTGTCTTCTAGAAGCTTCTGATGATACCTGTGGGTGGACGAAAGGACCAGCTAGACATAGACAGACCTGGTGGTGGAATAATGACGTTGACCAGTGTATAAAGGAAAAGAGGAAACTTTGGAAAGAGTGGAAGTCAGGTGGTAGTAAAAATATTTACTTAGAAGCTAAGCGTCGTGCTCGTACAGCAGTGTATACGGCAAAATCAGAAGCGGAGAGAAACAGATTTGCAGATGTGTTAAGAAGGGAAGACCAGCGCAATGAGGTATTCAAGATAGCAAAGCAAATGAAGAAGACTAATCAAGATGTTGTAGGTGAGAAGTGTATACGTAATGATGAAGGTGTTTTGGCTAGCACAGTGGAGGAGAAAAGGGTAGCTTGGAAGAATTATTATCAGAGGTTGCTTAACACTGAGTTTGATTGGGATGAGGATAATTTGTCTGATGATGATGTTGTAGAAGGGCCAGCTATGTAATCAAGACAGAATGGGTAGTGGAGGCTATTAGGAAATTGAAGATTGGCAAGGCTGCAGGAGTATCAGGTATTGTTGCAGAGATGGTAAAAGCATCTGGATATATTGGAGTTGAGCTTATTACAAGTCTGCTAATCAGATTATAAGGATGGTGCTATTCCAAGTGAGTGGCAGTCGAGTGTAATAGTGAATTGTTTCAAGGGCAAGGGTGATGCATTAGAAAGAGGTAACTATAGAGGTTTGAAGTTGGTTGATCAAGTAATGAAAGTTATTGAACGAGTGATTGATAAGTTACTTAGAGAAAGAATTGATATAGATAAGATGCAATTTGGTTTTGTTCCAGGGCGTGGCACTACAGATGCAATATTTTTACTCAGACAGCTTCAGGAAAAGTATTTAGGAAAGAGAAAGAATCTCTATTTTGCCTTTGTAGATTTAGAGAAAGCTTTTGATAGAGTGCCCACGTAAAGTTATTTGGTGGGCTATGCATCGAAGTTTTTTTTATTTACTTTCAGTTCTTTTTAACACACTTAAAAATCTTTAACCCGGAATTTTTTAGCCCTAAACGAACAGAAATATCAGGGCCCAACAACTTTCAGATGAAATCAAAAAGTTACAAATAAAGGTTAGTACGATTCGTTTTTATAAAATCATTTTTTAATGATCATTGGCAAATGATAGTGTATACGAAACATTTATGGTTTGTCATTTCAAACGATAGTTGGAATTGAAAAGTAAAACATGTTCAACATTTTTCTTTATTTTTAAAGGAAGAACTGTCAGGTTTGTTATTATCAATGAGATATAAATTGCATTTGCTTTATCAGTTTCAATGACATTGAAAATAATCCTTGAAAATTGATCATTGATACTCTACTTCAGCCTTTAACAAGTGTTTAATTCTTTTTGTATTGCGTCTAGGAATCAAGACTGTTGTCATCACAAGAAGAAGGCGGGTGTGCAATTTAAGGATAAATACCTGCCAGGCAAAATTGCATCTATGTGTAAAACGGTTGTTCAGGGACCATTATGCTGATGCACGATACTTTCTGAAAGAAAAAAAATGCACCGATGATGAAATTTATTATCATCTTGGAGATGTGCTCTGGGTAAGTGGAATGATTTGAATATTTGTTTTTTCAATATAAATATTAAAAATAGATATAGCATGCATTTTTGTTGAGTAAGTTATATTGACCGCGCGGAGGTTGAGTTGAAAATAGATTTCTCAAAAGAATTTAAATCACTTATAACAATACCGTCAGTTCGCGATATGGAGTTACTGTGAAATAAATACCATGTTTTGTGAGTACTTACGCACAGAATCATGATTTTGTAATATTCTATATGGTCCTTCCTCACAAAATTTTACAACAAAATGTAAAACACAATAGTTACTGAGAAACAAAAAATCAATACTTTTGGCATTTTGCATATTTTCTTTTCCCATAAAATCTAACACAAAATGTCAAAAAGTCGCAACTAAGAACACATCAATTTTTTATCTAAAAGAATATGTCTTTTCGATATATCGCATATATACAGTACTTCCCTAAAAAATTTACACTAAGTATGAAAATTTATAGCTTACAAGGTGTCAATTGTATAGTACCATCTCCAACGGACGTTTAAGATGGCCGTAACCTTTTTTTAGCTGTTCAAATAGCTGAATTATTTATACCATTTTTTTTTACTATTTCCTAAAAATATAGGCCTTAAATACATAATAAAATGATTTTAAACTTAACACCAAAATTGCTGAGTCCAGCAGGAATTTCTATTTAAAAATGTATCATAAACAAGAAAAAAATCGGCATCTACGAGCTCAAACTTTTTACAATCTCGTTATTTTTCATCAGCTTCTGTTTTAATGAACTTGGGTTAAACCTGTTAAACGATGTGCGGAGTTTTTTGTTCATTCATATTTTTTTTAACAATAGCCTTTTTGTTTTTTTCAATAGATTCTTTGTTAGCATCCGCTGCAGCATCGAACGCTGTAAAACAAAAATATTCCGAATAAAAGATTTCCGCACACCGTATCATGGCTGCTGATTCACCAAGCATGTCTGAATAATTTTTAAAGTAAAACGAAAATGCTATCGAAAGTTAAAGCTCGTGCAATGTAGTATAATGAAGATCGTCTTAAATTTCTACTTCATGTGCCATCCCTTGGTTGTTATTAGACGTTTCTCTTTAATAATTACGGTCACTTCTTTCTGTACAATTTCGCAAGCGCGTAGACTAAGCTATTATCCGGCAGAACTAATTAATTATTCATGTATGTTAATTTAAAGAGAATTGTTGAGGCTGAATATTTTGGTGAAAGATAATAGTATTATAGCCATAAAATCGTGATAAGTGTGTTATAACAGAAAAAATATGGATATATAGTCTGAAAATAACCTTTCATAACTAATTAGTAAAAAAAAAAATCCGATTTTTTAAAAGGGGTTACTTCATCTTAAGAAAAAATTCCTCCCCTATCTATAAGTTTTTATAGAGTATAAAATATTTTTTTTAGTATGGTACTTACGTGGAAGGAAGTGCGTTTCTAATTCCTTCAAATTAATCAAGATGTTTCACATTTTGTGGCTGCTAACATTCTCCATGTAATAAATAAAATTCAAAGGTTGGACATAACTAATCGCTGACAAAGACTACTAAGGGCTACTACTAAGGGCTAAAAGACTTAAGACATCTTAAAGACGTCTTTATTAAGACGCTTCTTAAACGTTCAGTAGAGACGTCCTCTAGAGACGTCTTCTAATCGCCTATAAGCGTAACGTCTAAAGTCATTTTTGAAAAGGAAAAAGGAAAGAGGAAAAAGGGTTGCCTTTGAGTGTGTGCGTGTGGAGGGGGTAAACCGCGGCATACTCAATGTGCTGTATCTTTTTTGAATGCTTTATATTCCTTTCATCAATTTTCCTAAATTTTATCTGATATTACTAGGATAACAAACTCAGACATAATTACGGGGGTAAGACATTTTTTCTCTGGTAAACTGTCTGCAATTTCATTCCTTCATATGTCATATATAGAGTATACATAAGACGTATCCTTATATATAACTTGAATATTTGGTGGAATGTGTTAGTTGGTGCAGAAAACATATGATATATTTTTTAGACCGTAATTTCAGAGAAAGCATAGCCTTTCATCTATGACGTTATACTGAAAGTGATAATGTCATAGGTGAAAATTATTTTTTTGTATTAGGATGAAACTAATCACCAGTGGCGGATTTAGGGTATGTCAAGCTAGTCGGGTGGACGTGCTTAATTTTCGTTAAAAGCCTTGTTGCGATTTCAAAATAGTATTTCCCTTATACACAAAAATCTTCCCGGGTGGCTTTCTTAAAATGCGCCGGGTTGAATTTCTATAGAATTTCTACACACATTCTACATATACACACATGCATATATTATATAGTTGACAATATGTTTATTAATGATATGGCTTAATACGTAAGAAACTGCCTAATTATCCTGCGACTAACTTCGCATGTTGTTCTATTAGGGGGCACAAGATTCAGTTATTTGCTTTAATTCACCGTAAAAATAGTAGCATATACTCCCTAATTTAATCTCAACGTACTTGTTGTATTAGGGGGTGAAAAATAGAAACAATGGTAACATGTGACCGCAAAAAGCATAAAACAACCCCCGTAATTTTGACATAAGTACGTCGAAGTACGTCGAGAATGTTTCATTAAGGGGTAGTGGCTTGTGAAATACCGTTAAAACCGTTAAAAACAGAAACAAATGATGCTTTACTTCGTCGTACAATAGTTTTTCGCAACAAAAATATATAATAATAAACAATATATTTACTTTTGAAGATTTATTATCAAGTCAAAAAGCAGCAAAGAAATATTGACAAAATTGTGCAACTACCCGCCTGATAAATTTATTTGCGACTGGACTTGTGAAGAGATTTCCATGCTGAACTGAAACTTTGAAGCCGTGGTATGTGTTGGTGTTCGTACAAAGTTATTTGTCAGCTGGAGAAAGAATATGCATGATGTTTTTTATCTGTGTGAAACACAGTATGGTTCTATCTGAGCTCGCGATCTCATCGTACGATTTTGATTTTCGTTTTCGGTCCGTAAAGTTGGATTTCCATTTGTTTATGGCGTTTAATTTTAGGCTGGGGCGTTCACGGAGATCACCAGAATATACATAAGCAACCACGAGGCCACGAGGACGGATTCGTTTTACATTGCTTTTACAGACTTATTCTTTTCCATTTTCTTTGAAGCACTTACTACACCCTTAACGTTTCACCCTTTATATTTCTTATGATAGTGCTCATCACATAGCTCCATGGAATATGAAAAAATATACTACCACGTTTCTCTCTAAGCTAGCCATGTATAAATCTTAACAAACCAATTTTAAGATTGTAGCTAAGAATGTAGGATTTCGAGGCAGCACTTGAAGCTAGCTAGTTAGCTATACCTAGACGTACTTATTCCCATTCTTTTAAAGTTTTGATTCAGTTTTGTATATCAATATTTTTTTTTATGTTGGGGTTTATGGCTATCTAGCTATAGCTCTTGAGCTACCTTTGGCTAGAAGAGCGAAAGTAGCCAAATGCAGTTTTTAGCTAGCTACAACAAATTTCTTATTCAATAATTTATTAAGGCTAAGTGTAGATAGGTAACTACACATTTTATTACTGTCATGAAAACTTATTCCGCAAAGTAAATTTGATTAGCCAGACAGGGGGTAATGATGGACTGTTTCCTGCGTTGTAATTTAAAACCGTTGTGATAAAGTTTTTTTGAAAAGTGGTATTACGGTGTGACACGGTTTACCTGTTTTAAACGTTCAACCTGGTGTTAACAACGGAGCTGTTTTGTGTGTTTTTTATTTACGTTGTGATAAGTTTTTTTAGCAAAAGGCTATTACGCCTATAGGCATGTGTGACACAGTTTAGCTGTAGTAAATGCTCGGTCCAGTGTCTACTGAAACTTATTCTGCAAAATAAAATAATATTGACTACTTTTTTTTGCCATGACGGGGTAACAACGGGTTGTAAACTGTGCTAAAAGGGTTTTAGGTATAAACCGTGTGCAACATGGTTTACCTATACTAAGAGCTCAGTCCAGTGTTAACGACGGGCTGTTTCCTGTGTTTCTGTTTAACCAAGGAGGTTTAAAAAGAGAAGGAGATACATCTCAGCAGTTTCTATTGAAACCATCCGTTGCCGATTTGCAGGTTGCTGTATTGTTTTCAAATTCACTTTTGTAAACAAAATTTTTTGAAATCTCGCGCGTAAATTATAAAAGTAACCGTTGCTCATTGTTATTTCTGCATAATTATAAATTATTTTTTCTAGCGGTAAAAACTCGTTTGCTTTGTATTTTGATCGTTTAAAATCAGTTTTTAAACATTTCTGGTGGTACATGCAGAAAATAAGTAAAATCAGCCGAATATGAGGGAAATTATGGTAACATAAAGATAAAAAAACAATATTAGAAAATAAAAACGCGAAGAAATAAAAGTAAATCATTGCCCAACGAAAAACGCATAATTAGAGATAGTAACGAATGATTAATATTTTCTTTTGTTCTATGAAAGAAACAATAGTCACCGAACACCGATTCTATACCGAAAATTCAATAACTTTGAAGAAAAAAATATGTACTAATATGCAACCCCTCCTGCAGTAATATTTTTTAAAAGTTTTATCAATCTTTTAACTGACGCTGTGCTAGGAGGGAACATACAGAAACATCTACAAGATATAAAATTACACCATATCTCAGGGCAACAATTTACACAATATAAGCTCCAAATACCAGCTGAATCGTTTTGCAAGTGGGGATAATAAACTTCACCAGCATTAATTCTTATAGCTCAACAGTGCCATGTGTTTTATTTATGTTCGGTATAGCTTTTCATATGTTTTTGAAAAGTTCTGCTTTGTCGTTAAAACACTCGTCTGACACTCGGCATGTAAAAATACAGTAAAAGCCGGCGCAACGGATGGGTCCAAAGGAGCACGTAAACAAAAGAAATTTGAATAGAACTTAAATGGACGTTGCTGAGATGTATCTCCTTCTCTCTTTAAACCTCCTTGGTTTAACCAAAGTTGCGTTAAAGTTTTTCTCGGAAAAGGGTATTGCACCTATATGGATGTGGAACATTGTTTATTTGTACTAAGCGCTCAGCCTGAAGTAAAATTCAATTTTGAACTTTCACCGGAAACATTCTCCGAAAAATAAAAAAGATTGGCGGACTGTTTCTGCTATGATGGGGTAGCAATGAGTTGTAAACTGTGTTTTTATTTCAGCTAAAGTTATATTTTAAAAAATACATTAATGTTAATACAAAATGTTATGGCCGCCTTACTAGATTCACGACATACTGCATACCTGTACTAAAACGCCCCACCTGAATGTGTGACACTGTTTGCGGTTCTTATTAGGCGCTGCACTGGGCGTTAAATTTTGTGACATTTGTTTATCAGGTGCAAATGGTAACTTTAAAGAATGTCTATTGGACAATCAGATAAACAGGCCTATCCATGATCTTTTTTTGTTTACGTTTTTAGTGGTGCCTTTTCTATTATTGTTATTACGCCTACGCAAATACAAGGGAGAGAATAACATAGCCCTTTCTTCTGTTAATCTACTTAAACCTGCAACTGATGTACTTGGACCCGCAAACTACAGTTTACTACGAAAGTTGATAGACCATGAGAACGCAGAGAAATGGTTTATGGATAGGCTAGGAGTCCTCGAAATGAAAATGCTTTCTTTTATTTTATTTACATGGGGCATACAGTGCTAGCATTCTCAAAAGGATGTGAGTTTGAGCGTCAGCGCTGCTCATTTCAAGACCGGGAGATCTTCCTATAATGCGAAAAAACCCTTATTCGTCGCGATGCGTTTTTAGCGAAGATGAAAGAAATGCTTTTTCAAACGAAGCCGAGTGGAAACTAACGGGGGGTGGGGGGAGACGAAAGGTACCTGGCTAAGTGAAAACTGTCTACTGCACTAAAAGTCAAAATACGTTCAACAGTCGTATGAAGGAACAGAACATAATGCTCCTCACAGATGTTTTGAGACGAATGTCTTCTTGTTAAAACTTTGCTCTTGGTTAAGTTGGATAAAGAAAGTTGTTGTGCCTGGCACTGCGAATTTTCGAATTAAATATATATTTATATAATTTATTTGGATAAAAAAGTTTTCATAATAATATATGATTACACGCCTTTTTTATGCCACGCTCAGAACATTGAAGGCTTTGTCAAGACCAGGAAGTACTAAAATGCTTCTTTAACTATAAAATTGCAAAATGGGAGGAAGATGGAGAATAATTTAAAATTATTTTGAGATTTAAATTTACAAAATTTAAGAACATTTAAAGAAAAGTGTACGTACGTTTAGAGAAGAAGAGCTAGTCTCGCTAAAACTAAGTACTTGTCTAATTTTTTTTCCAGTATGGATAAAAAGACTCCAAAGAAGATAATTCTTGTTTCGGAACAGCCGTTGAAAGAATTCTGTCTGTAACAACCTTTTGTCACAGCAGCTACATCGGAAATCTTCAAAGGTTTAAATGACACATCAAAGGGATTATGGTGCTTCTTCAATTTTTTGCCTCGTTTTTCAAGATCATCTAGTTTAAAATAACCATCTTTGATCTTGACCGGTTCTACTTCTGTACGGTTAGGAAGCCACTCACATGGTACATGGCATATTGGTCAGTCCAAACCTAACTGCTACTTTCAGTCGAAGTAACAATGCTGCTATGTGGTTGCAAGTCTCTAGCCATGCACTCACAATGTGCAGACTTAAATTTGCCATTACCTTTTGTCACACAAACCTAAAGGTTATGTGGAGGGTCATTTATACGCTGTGATGGACGACAATCCGCCTATGAAACGATAAAAGATGTTCAACACCAGATTCACTGACTGTAAGCTTAGCCTCGTAATCTTTATGTAAAGCTACCTCAACCTCCTATGCTGTTTTTATGACCGGGACATTATTTTCGCTAGCTGCAGATACCCCAGCTACTAATTCACATTTTATCCTGCTAACCTTCAGACCTCTCAACCTCAAATACCTCTTTAACTCGCCTACCTTTATCCTCACTATCATTTCAAACTCCATAATAATCTAATAACATCAATTACGTTCTGAAAAAAACTTTTATGCAACTTTTCTTTTTTCTTCCTTTTTTTATAACTAACTTCGGTTAGTTTTGTTTACTTAAACTTGTTCCGGCCTTTTTTAACAGTGCAGTCTCGCGTTATGTCGAATTGATGTATAGAGTTCTGAATAAAATAAGATAAAAGTTATCTCCAGGGCATCAACTCTGTTTTTAAACTTTGAGCATTTTTAATTTATTTTATCACATGGTTGAGTTTTGCGATAAACTAATCTATACAAAATATATGCTATATTTTTACTTTCCACCAAAGAACGAGTATTTTTTAATTTAAAGTACAAAAAGGCTTATATTCTTTCACTGCTTGGCTGATATAGCGTGCAAAAACTTGTCTTTTTCTCAAGACTGGTGGAGTAAAGTTATTGTTTTTGTTGAAGAACAAGATTTTCTTCTCGGTTGAAACATTATTTTTATGGAACAGACAAAAATACTCACAGTTCAATTATTTTTCTGTTGACACATACTCATCAAAGGGTGATAGGTTTTGGAGGCGTAACCAATATAAATTGCTGATTTTTTGGGGAAACAGCCTAAAAACTTAAGCAGCACAAGACTTATGTTTCATTGTTGTAATCTAAAAGAAAAAAATTAGTTAAACAAAAATTGTAAATGAAACGCACAACAAATAAGGATCAAATGAAAAACAGACACACGTGGCGTGATCAGCCGGCACATAGCGACGTCGAGTTTTACGTCGGTGCGACATCCGCTCAACGTCGGAATGGAAAGTCGCGCAGACGTCAGAGCACAACGTCCTATCAACGTCGTGGCTACGTTGTATAGACGTCTGCCAACCTTTTACAGACGTATAAGTGCGAAGTTAACCGACGTTACAGCGACTTAGCTGCGATGTTAACAGACGTAACAAGAGGCTCTTTAAAACAAAAAGTGATTTTTAAAATTATTTTCTTTCATAATCAACTAGTATTCATTAAATTCGTTAAATTACACTAGTATCAGAAGACACTTATAACTCATATTTATTTACAATAACTTTATGTTCCCAAGCATAAACATTTTTCATCACTTCTGCATTTTTCACGTGCATCTTCAGTATCGAAACGATTTTTCATCGACTTTTTCTTCTATTTGCTATAGAAAGAAAATAAAGGTATTAAAATATGATCTAACTAGTGATATATAAATTGCAAGGACAATTTGTCACAGAGTGAAGATACACGCTTTTTATATAAGTAAATGACAAGATATGTAATTGTAAAGCTAGGTGTTTAAAGAAATATATATTAACAGATTCTGCAGTTTCAATTGATGTGCCTAGATACAATGTTAGTTATAAAGTAACTAGAATTACTTACTGTTTTTTCTTCTTAAAACAGGAATCTTCTCAATTCCTTTTTGCCGCTTTTTTTTCATCAACCTAAAATAAAGAAATTTTTCTATAGCATATGCGAAATAATGACACCAAATAAACTTGAAAAATGTATACATTGTATTTCATATAAATATTCAGGGTAACACAGGGGATTAAAAAGACTTACTGGTTGTCAGATCCTTCTCAATATAGCTATTTTGAAATATTTCCACTTTCTTTCTTTTGTTCGTAAAAATAGAGTCTACAATACTTTACCAACAACAAATGCTTGAAATTACCACACAACGATTTTAGCGCGAAAGAAACTGACACATATAAAACGTCGTTTCAAAAAATAAATTTCAAAACGTTTGCAACTTCAACTTTCTTTGGTAAAGAGAAAGACGTTGTGTTTATTTTTAAATTCGAAGCGACTTCTTTTACCGTTCGAATATTTCCTCGCTCGAAACTGCGAAGTTTTAACAAATCAAACTGCATAATTTTCATCACATGGTTTGGTCACATCTATTACAAATTTGAACTGGAGACTTTTGCGCTTTCTCTCTTAAAAATAAAATTATAATAAAAACGTACCCCTCATACAATGTTCAAAAGTCAGTCAGTTATTGCATTTGTAAAAACCGTTTTTTATTTTTCTAAGAAAATTTTAAGAATAATTTTTCCCTGCAAGAGTTATCGAATCTGACGTTGATGCGACGTTGGTACAACGTCGTGTTGAAGAATAAATCCGACGTCTGATAACCTAACGTCGGATCGACGTCGGTTTATGGTCGAAATGCGACGTCGGAAATTACGACGTCGACGCTACGTTGTAACGACGTGGCCGACGTCGCGACGTAGCAGCGACTAGCAACAGACGTCTGTACGACGTCGTGTGCCTGCTGGGAATAACATAATAAGCAAACTATGACATTGTTTGTAAGGATGCAATACATGTAAAAATAGTTATTACTTTCATTAAGAGTGCTAGCGAATGGACCAAGAAAGCAGTTAAAGAAGGACAGATGGCTGCAAAGGACGCTATACTTGAAGCGCTTTCACTGGTAAATATATTATTTGTACTTTGCATCTTTTTTCGAACTATAAGTATACTAGGAGTGGGACGAAGCACCATCTCCTCCTGTCAGCTTTATTTGTTGAAATAATATAAATACTAGCTATATACCCGTGGAAGAATCCACTATATTTCTTATCCAATCCATGTAAGAAATATCAAGATTATGCACTAAAAACAACAACACAGCAATGGTAATTTTGCATTTTACAACCTCTGAAACAAAATGTCTAAAAATATAAGCAGGCGTATCGAAAAACTAAAAACTAAAAAGTGTCAAACAATTAGGTGTCCAACAACTGAATTATGGATATGTAAAAGCTAAATCTACATTGCTTGGTAACGTGAGTCAAGTTAAGAAAAAAGAATTTTGCCAGATTAAATACTAAAACGATCACAAAGTTTCAATATCCTACAGTTTGCTTCGCATTGAATAAAAATATATATATCAAATTCATTATCTAGCCTACTGCATACAGTCACCCTGCCAAATAAAAAGTTAATTAATCTTAATTTATTTCGGCACAGTGCACATTGCCTTTAATTACCGATAAAATCTTAACAAAAATCAACAGCTTGCTAGGTGTCAAATGTAGTTCTACAAAATCTTTTTTAGTATATTGGGTATGCTGATCCTTTCCTAAATTTAAACACCACGTATAAACAATGACAAAAAAAGCAACAAAAATCAGATCCTTTTCTGCTGTCATGTACAAACTTTTAACCTTTACCACAAATTTTAATCCGAAATGTGCAGTAAGCAATGTAAATTTAATTTCACGTGAAAGAGCTTGAAAAGTTGTCTAGGAGTTTGTATCTTTTTTTTAGAAATCTTGATTGGTTACTAAGATTCAAATTAACAAAGATCATTATTTTGGTAATATTATATACGGTCGTTCCCTACAAAAGTTCACACAAAACGTAAAGTAAACGCAAATCATCAAAAATCAGTTTATGCCGCACGACCAATAAAATGTTGCACAAAATGTCAAAAAACTACAATTTGGAAACATCAGTTATTTACCTGAAAAATTTAGAAAAGTCAACTTGTAAATTAAAAATGAATAAAAATCATCTTACTTTTAAAACGTTTGCACAAAATATAAAAAATAAACCGTTAATGACAAAAAATAAAAATTTAAAAAATTCAAATATTTTCCCATGATACATACATTTCCATCCACGTTGTCAAAAAGGAACGGCTTGTAAGGAGTAAGCCTACATAAAAAATCAGTTCTTTTAGCATTATGTATATTGCATTTCTCCTTAAATCTTACACAAAATGGAAAAAAAACACTGGAAAACATCACCTTTAAATCAATCTTTCAGTATATTGCATATAGTCCTCTCCCAAAAATATTTTACAAAACATTTACAAAAAATTCAATTACGTCAGCATAATTTCATACTGCTCCCTTCAAAACATTTTAATATGAATTGCCAAAAGGAGCAAATTAGGAGGAGCAAATTTTAAACCAACATAAAACAGTTATTTTGGTAATAGCATATTATCCTCCTTCCACAAAGTGTAAAATCTTAAAATTAGTTACAATCTGCAATATTATATAGATTTTAACCCTATTCTGTCCGGGGTTTTTCGAACATACTATGACCGGGGGGGGGGGGGGGGGGCGGATTCCGCCCCCCCCCCTCAATAACTTTTCATAGGGTTGTTCAAATGGAATCATTAGTAGTATAGTAGTATAGTACGTCATAAAAGGAACAAAATGGCAGCAATAAATTTTTGCTTGCGTCAGCACATTTTCTGTGACGTCATCAGAAGCTTGAAATTTGTTAAAATGCCACTATCTGCTTAAAATTTAATTACTTTTGTTCTAGAGCGAATTTTTACATTCTGTTTGAAGTTTCTGAAAGTTAAATAAAAGTTATTTAACATATCTTCCGGTTTTTACATGGATCACATAAAATATTGCCAAAAATTGCCCGAAAATCCGTTTTTTTCCGATTTTCGGGTAAAACCCGACAAAATCGGGAAATCGGATTAGTCACGTGTCCGAATTATGCAAAATGATTCTTCTTGATAAAACAAAGTTGTGTTGCAAGTTTCAAGTTGTAAGGATAATCCTAACAGGAGTTATTATATTTTCCCCATTATAAGGATTTCATAGAGATTTTTAGGGGTAGTTTCGAGTAATGGCCAATATCAAAGCCTCTGAAGGGTATGGGACTTAAAAATTTAGCATGCAGGTGTCTAATAGATAAATATTGAAACTCAGTAAGTATCATAGCCATATAACAAAGCAATAAGGAGTTATTAAAAAAAAAACGTCAGGGGGGGGGGCGGAATCCGCCCCCCCCCGGACCGAATAGGGTTAAAGTATTGTCATTTTTTATTATCTCCCAAATTATAAAAAACTAAAATCATTTCGATCATTGCCCTACGACAGAAGCCATAATTGCGAAAACGTGACCCAAATAGACTCGCTTGTTCATGTACCTAGATTTATATTATACTAACAATGACTGAACAGATAAGTAGTCATGTCTTCAAAATTATGTATGCTGCATTGCAATCATATTTACTTAGTTTACATAAACACCTGTTAGACACTTGTCTGCCAAATTGTTAGGTCTCATACCTCCCAGAGCCCTAGATATTGGCTATATTTAAACCTAACTTTAAAATTTCAATGGAATTCCTATAACTGGTAAAGTATAATAACGACTATGATTAAAATATAAAACTTACATAACTTTTTTCAAGAAAACGAATCATTGTGAAGTTTGCACACGTGATTAACCCTATTTCCCCAATTTTTTTTGATTTTATCCCAAACTCTAAACAAATCGGATTGTCTGACAATTGTTAGGCATTTTGATTTACGAAGAGTATAATAAAATGGAACAAATGATAAAAAAATTTATTGAGCTATTGAGCAGACAGTGGTATTTTGGATCAACGTAAGCTTCTGATGATATTGCAGAGGATTTGTTAATATAAGTAAAAAATTGTTGCTATCATTTTTCTCTCGTTATTACTGAACTGGGCTAAGTTTAATTTAACTTGGGAAAGCTGATCAAAAGTTACAAAGTGGGCATAATCCCTAGATTTATTTGCCCTAAAGAGACCAAGGTTAAAATTTTGGCATACTAAATAAGGACTCATTTGTTCTTTGTATGTGTTACTTTATATTCTGCTAAGCTAAACTAAATTAATTTTAAAGGCCGAAGACATTTCGATTATTTTTACGCTGTGTTGAAGGAAGAAACATATTGACTTTTTCCATTTAAATTTAATGACTGAAATGGCCATCACAAGTATCACAAAACTATAATAGAGTTTGATTAAAGAGAAAAAAAGTAGTGCAACATCCACTTGGCGATTGCAAACGTTGCAAACTTAATTTTTATTTCAGAAACATTGCGAGAAAAATGATGACAAGGATTTACCGAAACAAATGGAAAAGGAAATCTTTCGCAGACTTCGACAGTATCCTAGTCGAGAAGAACAAAAATATATAACTGAGGTATTATTTATCTATTCTGTGTCTTACTAAAACCATATGTGAGATCTATGATCAAGTCTTCCATTCGTTATATTTTCTATCAGAAGATAGAGCAAGGCCTTTATAGTCGACCGCCCCTTAGTGTATATTTAATCATACAGTTATATCTTGCTATATCAAATTCAATTTAAAAATTATTCCTTTTCAAGAACATTTATGACCAGATTTTAAAGAACTTAAAACAGTTAAACAAAATTTGAGGCTTAAGGGGCTGTTCATATGGGAAATATTTCCTCGGGAACCGGGTAAATGTTTCAGCATGATATCAAGTCGATATCTCGGGTTGTTAACAAACCTTTACAAAATTTAGTTGCGTTCATATGAGAAAAAATATTTACCCCCTACCGAGATCTCGGTCGCGCATGATCGAGATCTCGGTAAGCGGGTAATGCATTTTTCCATATGAATAGAAGTTTCCTCGGTAGGCGAGATAAATGTATGTCGATTCGGCATAATTTTTAAGAATAAACAATAGATTCTTATCAAAATAAAAAATAAAAACTTATCACATGGTATTTTCTCACCCGAGGAAAAGTTTTCTCGCCCATACCATATGAACAGAAAGTAAAAGTTATATCATGCTGAAATATTTTCCCGCTAACGGAGGAAATATTTCCAATATGAACAGCCTCTAAGTAGATTTACAGGACAGACAAGCAAGGGGAGATGGGAATCATTTCTTTGCAAGCATGCATTCTAGAACATGTGCCTAAACTATTCTTGTGAAGAAAACCATTTAGTTCCTCATCCTTAAAGTAATAGTTCATTGGGTAAAAATTCTAATTCGACTTGTTCCTAAAATTAACATTGGAAATTGGGTTATTAGGGACCTGGAAATATGCGCATGATCGGGACAATGATAATTTCGTTACTCCGGTCTCATCTTAATCGCCTTAGTAATATGCCCATGTGTGCCATGCTTTTTGGAAAACAATAGAAAGACGGAAGTAGACTCCGTGCAAAAAAGGCGAAACACAATCGAATTTGTCGAATTCAATGAATCGAATTTGACAAATTGGATTGTTTATAATCCGTGACATTTGAACGTAGCTAATGTTTATGGGGCGCCGTTGTGGACAATATGTCATGTTGTGAAATATGTTCTAATTTCTAAATAAACTTTTCCATTTTACAATACACGTTCTAATTTTAATTTCAAAGCGGACATTTCCCATGCAAGTGTTTGATCTGGAGGTGCAAGCGTTTTGTACTTTCCAGTAAACGCTAGACATTTGTTACTCGTGTTTTAATTGATGAATACTCTAGGATGATTTGCTACCTGCGCTGTGTTGAAAATAATTCATCAGATACTATCTAAGGACTTTTCAGCAAGCCATGTCAAATGTATGATTTACCATCAAGAGTCTGATCATGGACTAGATAATTAGGTTTTGCAAAAATGATGATTGAAATGAGAGATTCTCACAGGGCAGCATGATCACAGGTAGCTCAGTTCACAATCAAAGAGTGGAACGTCTGCACAGGGATTTCGTTGAGGCACTAAAAGCTTACACAAGTCAATTTCGCGAAATGGAAGGGCAGGAAATACTGGATCCTTTAAACGAGATACATTTGTTTTCCCTGCATGTTAATTTCATTGACGAAATAAACAATCACTTGCTAAATGTATTAATCAATGGAATCACCATGCATTGAGCACAGAAAATCACAAGTCCCCGTTTCATCTTTATAGTAGACTAATGCATCATTAACAACTTCATCTTCATCAACTTTCAACTTTTCTTTTTCCTTTTTCATTCTACTAGTGACAATCTTTATAACATCCTCAAGGTGTTTAACAGTATGGTTAGTTGGATAAGTAGGTGTCATTAAAATGTCATCTAGGTCATCATAAGAAATGTTACCATTATTACTGTGATTATTATTGCTTAACGCCATCGCTATGATTAGAAAACATATCCTTAAGTTGCATGAATTTCTTTTAGTGACCTTCCTACTGCAGGTTGGTTTCTGTTGAGGTAAACGGGTACTAAAATATCATTGCCTTTGTTTTTTTCTTGCCGTGGGGATTGTTTCAACATCTCCGTATCTAACTAACCAATGTCAGACATGTTTAAACTGATGTCATTGTTATCGTTATGCTTATTTTCACGTCTTGTTCAATTAAGTTACCAGTTGGCTTGATATAAATAGCACCTTGACCTGACAAACAAATAGCACGAGCAACACAATATTCTACTCCGGGTGCAATGTTAGGGGAAACTATCTATAACACAATTTAACAAAACTAAAATCGCATGTTATGGGGACTTCAACAAAAGCTTCAGTAATTGCATCTTATAGCTCCAATTCAATCAAAGATTTATTAACCGGATAGTTATGTATAACAAAGCCAAAATTCGTTAACTTTAGTTGTACTTGGTGAGTCGGCACTGCACTCGTTTCAGGTGATGGTAGCAACACACTATCTTTATATACTATTGTTTTACTCTTTTTGGCTGGTGCAGGCCTTTTGTATGTTTGAATCATGTTTTGCTGCAGGTTTCTTGTTAGTTGTCTTTGGTTTTGCAAAACGTTGAAAATGCATACCAATCATTGGCCGCAGACAATCCAAAACCAGAGCTAGCAAAATTAGGAGATGAGTTAATGGTTCCATAAGACAGACTGGTTGTAGCATAGTTCACTTTAGTGCTGCTTTAATATTGTTTCGTGTCAGGGCTACTGGTGGTGATGAAGCAGATGAGGTGGAGGAGGTGGAGGAGGTGGAGGAGGTGGAGGAGGTGGAGGAGGTGGAGGAGGCACTGTAGTCTGTTGCTGCAGCAGCTGTAGCAGGAGATTGGTCAAAGCTGGGAATTGCTGCACGGGAGTGAGATCGATGCCTGGACAAAATAGGGACATCTGACGTATTCACGTCTTGATTCAAGTCTTGAAGAAGTTCGTTTGCCTGTTTAGCAATGTTTGAAAGTGACTCTCTGATATGCTTATGACTATTATATCCAGAATCACCATTTGACGAAGCTATTTTTAATTTACACTACTTGTTTACAGTTTTCTTGACCGTCTGCCGAAATAATATCGGAAAATCGGGAAATAGCTCGTGGTAATGCACTGGGAACGAAGTTAAAATTTTATGCGTGCGCGATGCACCATGCAATACGGAATGAAAATAAATACACCATATGAAAAAAGTGACCATACGAAATAAATTTGAGTCCATATTTTATCTTTTTTAATAGAGTCATATATTAAACAAGGCAAGTACAAATACACAAAAAAAAATTTAAATTTTTTTTTTAAAATTTAAAAGCATTATAAAGTTATAAAGCATATTTAATAAAAAATAGAACAAATATGAACACTTGGAAAGGATATATACCAGATGCTGGAATATATAAGATATAAAGAGTTTTGTCCATTATGGTGCCCTATAATTGTTTGATATTGACAAATCGAATTCAACAAAATGCAGCCTTTCTAATTCACGTTAGATGTCATTGCCAAAATGAACTTAGAAAAGCTAAAATAGTTTATGTATCGCCTGCTTAATATGCTACTTGTTCTGTTTTTTGTGTTTGCGTGTGTGTTTTGTTTTGTTCATATTTTTGATTTCTTACAAATCTTCAAACCGCAGGACTTCTTGCTATGATTAATTTTCGTAACCAAAATGAAACGTTGCAACAACGTCAGATAAGGTCGTGATCCGTCGCAAACACTACTGTTAAACGACATCGTTTTAAAGTTGCAACCGCAAATCCGCTTTGTGCTAACCCGACTCGCGACGTAAGAAAGCAACTTTAGTCTGATAATACTTCTACATTGTCATTATTTAACACATATTCTATGTGGAAAATGAACCGCTGATTTTTTCTTACACCACCTTTCTTGTTCACAAAATTGCTGCTCGGTAAATCTGTGACAATACATCGCTTAATCCATCACACACATTGTGGACATTGCAGTTACAATGTTTATTTTCATTGTTTATTTTTAACTTACTATTGTTTAAATACTCGTTTTATTATTACTTAGAAAATAATGGAAAGCTATCAGGATGCAGATGGCAGTAACAATAGCTTCAGACGTTATGTGGAAGAATGTGTTCGAGTCACGTGGTTAATGAATGCAAGCTCTCCACCAATGTATGCATCATTTGACGATCACAATGTTTCCAGTGAAAAGCACGAAGTACGGCATGGTACAGGAGACGTGATAAAACATTGGATTATACCTTGCATTTATTTTTCAACAGAAGCTTACCATAATCATGAAGATGTTTTGGTAATGGGGGTAGTTGTCACGCATTAGAAATTTATTTTAATTTTGATTATAGAAATGTTTCATGGTACTAATGTGGGTTAAGGTCGAAAGAACTGAAAATAGTTGTTTAAACGACTCGAAATAAATCGTATGAGCTATTCAAATGCGCAGAAATTCTTTTCTTTGCCTAGGGACGCCTTATAAGCACGTCTAATGTTTTAATAGAATAATGGTGTCCCTTATAGAGTTCAAATTTATTCGTAATTGCATTCTTGAGAGTACAATTTCAAAAATTGCACTCCCTGGAATGCTAAAACAGCAACGACAAAAAATGTTTCCATTTGTTTGCATTTACTTTTTATATGTACTGACATATTTAATCCTTATGTGCACTTGAACATAGCAAATTTAACTGCAACGAATGCATCGTCCAATCAAACGACTGAGTTTTAATGACTTTTAACTTGTTTATTGTGTTAGTTCAATTTCCTATGAAATGACGCACAACGTCATATAGCTTCATAATTATTCTAAAAAATATATCTAAAAACTAATCGAATACATTTTAACGAATAGTAATAAAATTCTTTATTGTTGTTAAGTCAAATTGTGTCCTGTTATTTGGTTTATTGTTTAGTTAAAAATCGTAATAGCACATTTGCTACTACCTATCCTTTTAGATGGTAATTACATGACGGTGAGGGAAATTTTATTTTGCGAAACAGTGGCCATATGCTATCCCCGTTATTATTCCCATTCCTACTTTCATTTGACAAGGTTAAGTATACCTTGGACCTGGTCTGTAAATAACAATAAGTCTGGTGTGGAAAATATACTTTTAGAGAATCACGTGATATCACATAATTTTTTTTACAAACTAATACGTAGTATATTACCACCATGTTTGTGAGTATTCTTATCTTGTAATGACGGTTTCTTCCTATATTCTGATGACTTATAACCATATCTGTGATGTAATTTAGCGTATGCGCAATAGGTTTTTATTCAGTATGCTATAACCCTTTTCGCCTGGCTTAAATTTAGGGATTTTTTAAAAGTTCCAACCGGCACCCATAAAATTGTTATAAAATGAGATCCTTACATTCTAAAATTTATTTAAATTTATATTTTTGAAGAGCTTAGTAAATTTGAAACAGATATATACTAAAAAAAACACATAAAGTTCACCACCTGTAAATCTAAGCCTGTAAATAATTTTTATAAGATTTTTATAAGATTTTTATAATAAAAATAGCAAAAAAAAAGACTTTAAAAAACTTCAGATAAAATGTTATGTATGAACAGGGTTAAAACTAATACATGTAACATATTGCTGCAAAAATGTACTGAAAGCACGAATTGGTGCGTAATAACATAAAAAATAAATAATCAAGATTTTCAACAATAAAAATAGTATAAATAATAAATGGGCAATAAATGAACAATAAAAAATATTATACCGGTTCCTTAAGGATCCCCAAATGGAGACCATGATGGCAGCCAGTACGGTCATGTTCTACGCTTTACTATTATTATTGTTGTTGTTTTGCGGAAATATTGAAACTGTTGAATGCGAGAGAAAGAATGATTTAGTTAAAGAGAAAAGGATTGAATGTATTACATCAAAATATCCGTGGCTTATTAGCACATTTTAGTGGTTTACAGGCACTTTTTTTATCGCATCCAAACATAGATGTGTTTACGTTATCAGAAACTCATATTTCAACCGCGGAAGATGTCGATCAGCTGTATGATATCCCAGGTTATAATTTTGAAAAAAGAAATCGTAATACTGGTAAAGGAGGAGGTGTAGCGGTTTATCTAAATGACAACATAAACTATGTTAGAACAGATTTGGAGATTAGTAAACTCGAAAGCGTTGTTATAGAAATCGTCGTTAAAAATTCGCATAACGTTCTTATAGCAACACATTATAGGCCTCCAAACAGTACAAAACACTTGCCGAGTAATTACAATGAGTTATTAGAGAAATCATTATCGCTTTGTTGTGCGGAGTCTAAAGATGTTATACTCATAGAAGATATGAATGTTAACTACCTAAATTCACGAGATAATAGAGAAGTTAAAGCAATTAATCAACAGAATGGTTTAACACAAATAATTAAAAAACCAACGCGTGTAACGCAGGACACAAAATCTTTAATCGACATTAAGCAACGAACAACCCTGGGTCAATCGCTGAACAGGACGTCATACCGACTAGTCTCAGTGACCATGATTTAGTAGGTTGCGTACGAAAATTAAACAACAAAAAGTACACATCAAAAACAGTCAAAACCAGGAATTATGCCAGATACAACCCTGATAATATGAATCGTGATTTTGAACAAGTAAATTGGTTGCCGGTATTATCTTTGTCAAACGTTAATGATGCTGTTAACACATTCAATGGCATTGTAAATGATATTTTCGACAAACATGCGCCGATCATTCAAAAAAGAGTGAAGGTCGCCCATGCGAAATCAATAATGAACCAGCGTGATCAACTTTTACGAAAGGCTAGAAAAAGCAACAGTGCAAGGAAAATATAAGGACTTAAGAAATAAATGCAACAACATGCAAAACAATGCTAAGGCTAAACATCACAAGAACTTAATAGACGAAAACCGCACAAATCCCAACGGTTTCTGGAAAGCAGTGAAAACTATATTTCCGACAAAGACTAACACAAAAAATGCGACTAATAACGAGAAAGATAATCAAACTCGCGCCAATGCCTTCCGTGATTACTTTTCAACAGTCGTAAGTAATCTGAAGTCATCCGCATTTAAAATGAAGAACTTTATCTGGAAACCGCCAAATCACATTGGCTCCAGAACTAGAAAATCTTTTAATTTTCAATATGTGTCTAAAGTTTTTATTAAGGATTTTCTTAAAAAGAAATTAAAGAGAAAGAAATCCACTGGGCTTGATGAACTCCCCCCTGGAATGCTTAAAGATTGTGCGCAACATTTAATTGTTCCGTTACATCATATTATTAACCAGTCTTTGCGCTCCAGTACAGTCCCGAACGCATGGAAACAAGCAAAAATCGTCCCACTTTTTAATTCAGGAGACACAAACAAACCTGAAAATTATCGTCCAATTTCAGTGTTGCCAATACTCTCTAAATTATTGGAAAAAGCATTACACACACAATTAATGGAATTCTTAGAAAACTAGCCGGGGGACCCGGCGTCGCACGCCGAGATAAGCCACAAGTAAAAGTGTTACCCAGCGTTGAAAACCTTGTGGAGCAACTAATAAGAACCGTAAACTGTGCCACACATTCAGGTGGAGCACTCTAGTACAGGTATGCAATATGTCATAAATCTGGTGAAGCGCACAGAGCATTATGGTATTTCAGGTATAATATATTTTTCAAAAAATAACTTTCCTGAACATTTCCTTAGTCTACAACGCGTTGTCACCCCGTCATAGCAAAAATGGTTGACCAAGCTTTATTATTTTTTGGACAATGATTGTGGTGAAAGTTCAAAAATGAATGTTACTCCAATGTCGCACATTCATGTAGGTACAATACCTTTTTCCAAAAAAAAAAATTTTCACAACTTCGGTTAAACAGAAACACAGAAAACAGCCCGTTGTTAACACTGGACTGAGCGCTTAATACAGGTAAACCGTGTTGCACATGCGTTTATGCTTAATACCCTTTTAGCACAGTTTATAACCCGTTGTTACCCCGTCATAGGAAAAAAATAATCAATATTATTTTATTTTGCGGAATAAGTTTCAGTAAACGTTAACAAATTATTCATGACACCGGACTGAGCGCTTAGTACAGGTAAACGGTGTCACAAATGCGTATAGGCGTAATAGCCTTTTCCCAAAAAAACTTATTACAATTTCAATTTAAATAAAAAACACACAAAACAGCCCGTTGTTAATACCAGGTTGAACGCTTATTACAGGTAAACCGTGTCACACATGAGTAGCGTAATACGGGGCAAGATGGGACACTTAAGGATATTTTCCTAAATAACACCTGCTGTTAAAATGAAGTAGTTTAGAATTTCACCTGAAATGAACCTATACCTATTACAATTTATGTGCAGCAAAATAATCAGCAAAAAACTATCATCAAATTTGGGAAAAATGACTAAAACTTAATGGGGAGCTGTTGTCCCATCTTGCCCCGCAATCGGGGCAAGATGGGACATGCAAAAAAAAAAGTTAAATTAAGCAGATGCATGTTTTTTTTTAAATAAAAGTTACAATAATATATTATGGATGCCTACTATAAACACACACAAAAATATTAGAGAAGAAAACATGTTACAAAAAGTTATATTATAAGTAGTCAATCGAAAAGGTAAAAAATAGTAGCTATATATATTAACATAAGTCACACAGAGCTTCACCACCTGGAAATGTGCAGCACTCTTCGTGGCACCAGGTCACACAACGTACACATTGGACCCACTTTTCACCCTCCTTTGCATTGCTCCACAGTCCGTTGCAAACATAACACTCCCAGTCTTCAAGAACAAGCTTTACTTTTGCTTTCGATTTACCTTTCCCGCGATCCTTTTTCGGTTTTAAGCATTTTTTATCCATATTTTCCTTTATTTTGTTCTTCTTCGGCAAATTTTTTTCCAACATATTACGATGTGGTGATGCTGTTATAATAATTGATTCCTCACCCTTTTTTGCTGGCATTTTAACGTTTGGTACAGGAACAATGTTTTCAAAACTTGTTTCAATGGAAAATTGAACAGCCTTTGAAGATGAAGGTTCTTCAACAGGTGTTGAAGAGAGCACAACAGGTGATGATTGAGGTGTGTTGGTAAGAGTGGACGATTGAGGTGCAGTGGTAACATTGGGTAAAGTGGTCTCGACTGATAAACGTGCATCGTCAGCATATTCACTATCAGGAATAACATCACGATTTAATGGTACAATTCCACTTGTTTTAAAACCAGAAACTGCATTTTGAGTTGTGGTTGCTTTACAATATGCAGTTGAAAAAATTGCACCAATCTGGTCAACGGTTATTCTACGTCCCGGGTGTTCCCTCATCCATCGACTACATTCTGTGTGATAAGCAGTCTTCAGTGGCTTAAAAAAACTTCGATCTAGAGGTTGTAACTTATGGGAGGTGTGCGGTGGTAGGGACAATAAAACAATACCATTCTCTCTGCAATAATCTATAGTTTCTATGTTTTTCGTATGTGTAACATGACCATCAAGAATCAGTAAGACTTTCTGATCCTTTGAACAACGTACATGTACACGAAAGTGTTTGATATATGTGAGAAAAAGTTCGCTTGTTATCCAGCCATTGTCCGAGCACCCTCCTATTGTACCAGGTGGGGCATGATCAATGAGTTCAGGTTTCATTCTTTTCCTTTTAAAAATCATTAAAGGTGGCACATAATTTCCTGTAGCACTGGTGCAACACACAATTGTTGTTGTGACTCCCTTCTCGCCGCTGGTAGCTGAGGAGACACAGTGTTTGCCTTTTGGGGCAATCACCTTCATTGGTTTGTGTACTGCTGTTATGCCAGATTCATCACAATTATAAATTTGGTGTGCTTGAAATTTATAAGTGTCTAAAATATTTTCTAAATTGGTAAAATAGTTTGATACCGACTCTCGGTTAAGTCCATAAATTCGATTAAGAGCAACGCCCTGTGGTTTTCGTAAAGATAACATTGGGTTTCTTTTGAGAAATCCTTCAACAAAATCTCTTCCAGCAAGACCTGAGACCACATTGAAAGGGTGAGGAATTTTGTTTTTATCGACATATTGGAAAACAATACGTTGAATGTCATTAATCGTCAAACCATAAAATACAGTGTCCATATCTATAATATACTTGACAAGCTTATCTTCCTGGACCTTGGTTAGAACTGTCCTTTTAGGACCCAGTATTTTTGTATGTAAGTTATCCTCACTGAGTAACTTTAACTGACCAGTTACCCTTCTGTGAAGAGCATTTTTAGGCACATTGAATGCATCTGCAGCTTTACGTAAACTCATCTCCTTATTTTTGACAGCTCGTATGGCTTCCAGCATTGAATCTTCAGACCACAGCCCTCTCTGTGTTTTTCTGACATAATTTCTAACCATTTTGAATTGTAATCTAAAATATAGAAACAAACTTAAGTTGTTTGGAACCAAAACATATACAAAAACAAACCTAGAATAAGGCCTGAAAAATTATACTCTTGTCCCATCTTGCCCCACTAACATAACCTCACAGTTAACCTAAATTTCCAGGTACCACTGCCCAGTTGAGTTAAAATTATTTTGTAAAGTTCAAGACATACCCTGGCCCTAGCTAAAAACATATAAATAACTTTTAAAACCGTAAATAAAACAAAACACAAGAAATTCTAAAAACTAGAAAGATTTTAGACATAGCTAAAATTTATCGCACATTCCACCCTCCTCACAAAATTATATAAAAAAAACAAAGTTTCAGTTACTTACACGTGTGACTTTGAATATTTTCTTGAAGTAGAATGACGTGTTCCACGGCAGCTCTTTATTTTAACACATTGTAAATTGCCGAACGACAGAAAAGCAAATTAAATATAAAAATGTCCCGTCTTACCCCATGTCCCGTCTTGCCCCGCATTACTAATAGGCGTAATACCATTTTTCAAAAAAACTTTATCACAACGGTTTAATTAAAAACACAGGAAACAGTCCATCGTTACTCTGTCCAGCAAAAAAAAAATACTTTGCGGAATACGTTTTCATGACAGTAATAAAATGTGAAGTAACCTAACTATATTTAGCATCATAAAAATTACTAAATAAGAAATTTGTTGTAGCTAGCTAAAAACTGCATTTGACTACTTTCACTTTTTAGCCAGAGGTAGCTCAAAAGATCTAGCTACATACAATAAATATTGATATACCAAACTGCATAAAAACTTTAAAAGAATGGGAATAAATATAGCTAGCTATATAGCTAGCTAGCTAGTTTCAGCAGAATATTGCCTCGAAATCTACGTTCCTAGCTAAAATCCTAAAATTGGTTTGTTTAAGATTTATACATGGCTAGAGAACGTGCCTCGAAATCTACGTTCCTAGCTAAAATCCTAAAATTGGTTTGTTTAAGATTTATACATGGCCAGGGAACGTGATAATATATTTACATGAGAATGCGTTAACCCTGGCATTCTTTTGCAAGGATTTAAAAAATATAAAGGGGTGAAAAGTTAAGGCGTAGCTAAGTGCTTTAAAGAAAATGGGAAAAGATGGGGAAACGATTAAGTGTGTAAAACCAATCCGTCCTCGTGGCCTCGTGGTTGCGATATTCTGGTGATCTCATGGACGTCCCGGCCAAAAATTAAACGCCAGGTTGCGTAAACACGTGAAACGAATAAAGTTTCTGATTGGTTAATGAAATTAAAGTCCGGCGCAAAAAGGCTTAATACTCCGCATTAATGGTCCGGAGGAATCGAAAATGTCGACTTTTTGCAGTGGCGAAATTCGTGGTAAAAAGGGACGTGACTTTAAAAAGATGTATAAAAAGGTTGGTAGGACGATGAAAAGGTTACGAAAAAAACAAATATTATGATTGTTTTAGCATTGTTCAGGCCTGGTTAGAGGGACGCAGCTATGCGCAGCTAACCTACCATTTTGCGTGACAGACAGACAGACGGACAGACGTATACCGGTATTATAATATAGATGAGAACTTACTAAATGACTCCCAATTTGGCTATAGAGCTAAACGTTCAACACATCTTGCAACAGCACTACTTGTTGACGAAGTTAGACAGGCTGCCGAGAACGGAAATTTAGTTGGAGCGCTGTTCCTGGATTTAAGTAAAGCGTTCGATACGATCAGTCACGATGTAGTCTTAAGAAAACTTTCATCATACGTTGTTGACAATGTTGAATTGTTGTGGTTCACAGATTATCTTTTTAACCGATCACAAGCTGTTGAAGTTGGCAATCGAACATCACCAAGTTTTAATGTTGTAAATGGAGTGCTGCAAGGATCGATACTCGGTTCTATACTATATTTAATATTTTTTAATGACTTCTCGGAACCCCTAGAGAAAAGTAAGTGTATTCAATTTGCTGACGATACCGTCATCTGTGTTGCAAATGCTGACCCCTTTATAATAGAAACAACATTGGACGATGAATTAGAAAACGTATCCACTTATTTGAACGATAACGAACTCATTCTGAATCTAAAGAAAGGAAAAACAAACTGTGCTATTTGGAACATCCAAAAGATTATCCCATAAAAATGCCAAAAATACAATCCAATTGGCAATGCAGAGTCAACCTATTCATCATTCGACGTTTTACATATATTTGGGAAACGAACTGGATTCGTCACTAACTCTGGTTGATAATTTCGAGAAGCCATTAAAGAACGCAGCCGGAAGATTGAACCTTCTTAGAAAAATGCGACCATTTCTGAGTTTTGAAGCTGCATAAAAAATCTATCAGATGGTAATTGAACCCATTTTGTTGTATAGTTCTCTTTTAAATTTAAAATTAACGATGACTCAACGAAAAAAGTTACAATCAATAGAAAATCGAGCCAGACAAAAAATATACGATCGGGAGTATTGAAGGAAAGATGAAAGGAAGGGCATGCGTTTTGGTAAAAGCTGTCTGATGAGCATCGTCTGTGAAACTTTCAATAATTATTTTGTTATCAACAAGCATTCAATTAACACACGGAATCGAAATATGTTGGTGAAATTACCACGTATAAAATTGGAGTTCGGAAAAAAATCCTTCAAATATCTTGGTGCAGCATTATACAATGACTTACCATTAAAAATACGTTGTTGCGATGATTTATTTCAGTTCAAAAAATTAGTTTATCAACATTTTATGTAAATATTCGCTTTTAAAATATGTTTTATATGTTTTTAGTAATTATTTAAGTAGCTTCTGTTTCTAACTTTTGTGCATTCTAGTTTCACATTTTTCTTTTTTTCTTTTTTCTTGGTATGTACATGCGTTTTATATTCATTTCTTTAGCTAACTCATGAGCAACCTCGATCCCAGGGCCTGTAGCGTTTTTTTTATATGAGGATGAAACGCGTACGAGGCCCTGATACAACACACTTACTCAACCAATGAGATTGCGTGTACGGCTTTTTTAAATTATGTTGAAAAGATAATTAATGCAGAAGTTTTTTTTGCAAGCACTGCATTTTTTCATTAACAACAAATATGGCGCTGAGCATTACGAAGATTTTTGTGGTAACTTGTTTATAAAGAAAATATTTATTAATTCACGTTATTTTTAACTTTCCTTGCATCGTTTACAAATTTATCAAAGCTGTTCAAAATTTTTAAACATTACTTTTGTTTTCTCACTGATTGTGAAAAAGGCAGCTGACAACTCAAATGAAATGGTGCGAACGAAAGTAACAGGTACTTCTCACATTTTGTTGGGACACAATACTTATATTTTTTAAAAACTGCAAATTTTATTTTTGTTTTCATATGTTAAAAAGGAAAGAAAATGATGCAACTGTAGTGTGTATACTGACTTAAATGTTGTTGGCTTGAAGATGCACGAAACAATTACAACAATGACAAGTAATTTTTCTTAAAATGCCACACGTGTCAAGAGATATTTTTAAAAAACCTTTGGAACAAAATACTAGCTAGAGTATTGAAAAATAAATTAGGGAAAAAAGCATAGCTAGCTGTATAAATAAAAAGAAATATATACAAAAAATCACAACTAATATATTTTTGTTTTTAGGCAATGAGACAGAAAATATCACACCACATAAAGTTTATCGTGGGTGTGCGAAAGTATGTAGGCTGTTGAAACTAATTTAAATCGGTTTAATTGAATTTAAAGAAAAAATACAAGACATTGTGGGTATCGCAATTTATGCACAAGCTTTTGAAAAAATTGCAATGTGAAGAGCGTTATATCATCACCTTTACGCCATCAATGTTATTTTGTTTCAAACACCTAGTGCTGATATTATGTCCAGTATAATATATATATAATCTTGCCAATGCTTTTTGCCCTCATCGACCAGCCCGTCCAAATTGCTGCATATATATATATATATATATATATATATATATATATATATATATATATATATATATATATATATATATATATATATATATATATATATATATATATATATATATATATATATATATATATATATATATATATATATATATATATATATAGATATATAGTATTCAATGGTACTTGGTGGACTTATACGGTAGATTTGTCTGATATATGGTGCATGAACTCCCATACCAAGTGCAGAGGTTGCTATAATAGCGCAAACGTTCAAATCTTCTTTTGCAACTTCAAGAAGAATTTGGTTCTACATGGCCTTTGTTTGTGATGTGTTGCACAATTAAACAATTGCTAGTTTTTAATGTATATACATGTGTGTTTGTTTAATACATTTTTTATATACATATAAGTTGTAAATGTATCCAAAAACCTTAATCCACAATATATAATAGTTTGAGGTTTGTTATTTTCAATGCCTTCCTCGCCAACTTTTCTCCTTTTCCTGCAAGGTATACATTTTTTCTGTTTGGATCGACAGATATTATTGTTAGGGTTCTCATTCCAAGTATTATATGATGTTTCATTTTAATCACTATTTTCCCTGTTCCGGTAGCTGTGTGACAAGATATTCCGACAAGATAGCCTTTGTTAATTTATATATAGCTATATACATAGCATTTTACAGTTAACATTACTTTATCAGAGAAATTATTCTTGTAGTTGTATATATATATACATGTGTCCAAGCAGTAAGCCTCATCAATAACACAAGCTTTGACATTTTTTGATAAATTTCTGTTTTTATTAAATTCCTTTCTCTCCCACACAAAATCGCCTCTGGATGGCAAAATATGAAGTCACAATGACTATCCAATACAAATGATAGCAAGACATCTTTCATTTTATCGTTAAGACAGAAATCCTTAAAGGAGAACTACACGCAAAAATTATTTTTTGATATTTTGTTACTACTACCATAAGAAAATGAATTCAACTAGTTTTACTGTTTCGTATGACTTCCAAGTGCCAAGAATATGAACCTTATCACCCCAAAATACGGCTAGAAATCCCGACCCCCTATTCCGTAAAAAAAGACTGGGACGAAAGTGATGTGTGACGTTGCAAAGTGCGGAAAGCGCAATTCTATGCAGGGGCTGCTTTATTAAAGCAACAAATTTGTAAAACGTTTATAGTTTTGACAAATAAAGCTACTAGCAATTCCTTCTTATTTCATGCTAAATATGCCAAGTTGCTCAGCTTTCGGTTGTACAAGTCGCTCCACGTTTAACAAAGAGCTTAGTTTTCATAAGATACCTTCAGAAAAATCGAACAACAAACTTCGTAAAAAATGATTGCAAGAGATTAAAAGAGAAGGGTCTTTACCAAAAGATTCTGGTTTTTACATCTGCTCAAAATGCTTCACTGACGATTGTTTCCAGAGGGATATGATAGCAAGACAAAGTTCATCTGGATTTCTTGAATGCAAAAAATAAAGTTTTCTTTGTATTTGCATATATTCACTGGTCATCAAATCCACGCCATTGTATAATTTACGTTCACTTTTATTTTACTAATATTATTTCACTCGTTTGTTACCTTTTTCCATTTTTAAATTTATAAATTTAAATCTTAAAGTTAAATTTTCGTCCTGCTCGCCACTTATGATTATCTTTTCTCCCAACTCATAAGCAAAGTTTTGTTGTTTTTGTTTTGCGCGAATAAAAATCTAATTTCTGACAGGGGGTAAACATATTACTTTGCTAGAGTGAGCTAATGGGTGAACCGATGTCATCAACATTTCGAACATCAAACGAAAGTAAAGCACGTTCTGGAAATAGTCTTCTTGTTCCTGGTGCTGTCCCGACGATTTTTGTATTTACTTCAGAGACTAAAAAAATTGTCCCTTTTACCCCCTGAATTGTTTCTCATTTAATATGCAAACTTTCCAAGGTGAGGTCCATCACACAAAAGAATTAAAAAAAAGGATGGGCTACTGTTCTCCTTCGTCCATAAAATATCATTTTTTTAACCTTTTTCACAATTATAACAGTTTATCAACGGGACAATGCATCAAAAGTGTCTGAAAACATCAAACTTTTTTTATGAAGACTGTTTGTTCATTTGAGGAAAATTGTTGGTTATCGTTGTTTTTTGACGAATAAGAAAGGTTTATTTTTGGTATATACTTAGTTATTTTGGTTTTTGTTTATTAAAAAATAAGTTACAACAAATCGTAATGTCTCCTTTTCTTTTCAATGTGTTTTCTTCGAGGCCTCTCTCTGCGGTTTGCTATATGTCGCACTTTGCAACGTCATTTTTGTTTCTATTTCCAGTCTTCTTGTTTTTACGCGCCCGTTGAAAAAAGGCATATTTCTGGCAAAGAAATTGCTCTTATTGAGGTGAAAACAGACATAATTAAGTTGCACTTTTTTATTTTTTGAAATATATTACCATTTTTGACAATATATCAAAAAATAATTTTTGCGTGTAGTTCCCCTTTAAACAACATCTTTACAGGATTCTCCTCAAAATTTAAATCACCTGAAATGTAGCAAGTCATTCCTACTTCTTCGAGAGAATTTACTTGATTTTTAATAATTGCATTTAGACAAGTGACTAAAATAACAATTACCTCTTCACAGTTTAAGTTGTCGCACATTTTCTGTATTAAAAAAAGGAAGTAAACAGAGTAATTTAATAAGACTTTGAACATGGACATTATGAATATTTCTCATTTTCTGAAGAAATAATTAGTCTCGCGACATGCACATTTAGTATGTTATTGCCAATAATCCTACTTAAAACATGTGTGAAGAAATTGTATACAACTTTTCTTTTCAAAATATTTCACAAAAAATTATATCACTTTTTTTCATGGTCAGAGCCTTCTTAATTCATAACTGTTTACTGTTTTTTCAATTCTTAATAAGACCGTTGTAACAAAAGAAAGATTTATCTAAACAATGGTTACTAAAACTGTGAACTCATGTATTAAAAAATTTCCGTCTTTGTTTCTGATGACATCTGGTAGCTAACAGTTGAAAAATTAAAGATTTTCCATATCCTTTTGGGAACACTCCAATGACGTCCTGTATTGACTCTAAGCATTTGGCTTGTTAAGGTCCATCCTTTCATCTGTTATGTTTGCAGCTGATGTAAATTATTCTATATAAGTGCTGTAGTTTTTACTATATGTATCATACACCACAAAATGACTAGAAAGCCACTAAGGGTTGTATTATCCTGGAGTTTTACGGTGTAGCTGCACAAACTCCCGCCACTAAAACACCATCTTTGATAGAAAACGTCACGCATACATTACTTTTCTCTGCATGCTTAATTTTGGGCGAATTTTAAGTGTGTTGTACCAGGGCCTCGTACGCGTTTCATTCTCATATCAAAAAACGCTGCAGGCCCTGGGATCGAGGTTGACTCATGAGCAGTTTTTAGTAGATAAGTAGTTTTTGCTTATATTTTTCTTTCCTTCTATACATTTTTACTGACAGGACACACAATGATAGCAGTAGTAAAATCCTGTATAAATATTCTTTAATAATAATCATAATAATAACAATAATAATAATAATAATAATAATAATAATAATAGAGAAGGGATCGAGAGAGCTTTTTATCCTAGCCAACGTTATTTATTTTTGTGTTATCTTCGCCAATCTGATTTTACTTGGGGTTGTGGTAATCTAGCTGTTAGATATCTCTCGCTAAAAAGTAAAAGTAGCGAAATACAGTTAGCCGCAACAAAATTTTCAAATATTCTTTCTCATGCTAAATGCATTTAGATAGCTAGTTACATCTACTATATTTGCAATATAACAAAAGTCTGAAGTTTATTGATGAGACAACAGTTTCGATATATTTGTAACGACATGCTTTAGAATGTGTCTTATTTTAAACTGACAATGAATTTAACAAATTACATGAAAAATTATTCCACAAAATAAAATTGCTAAGTGAATGTTCTAGCTGGACGGAGAAACGACAGGTTGTTTTCTGTGTTCTTATTTAAATCGGCATTGCAATATTTTTTTTTTTGAAAAGGTAATTTTACAGGAAAACTAATTCCGCAATATAAAATTGCTGAATAATTGCTTTAGTTGGACGGGGTAACGACGGGTTTTTTTATGTGTTTTTATTCAAAGATTTTAACCAAATAAGTTTTTACCAAATGGTCAAAAAGTGTTGATGTTTGGAAATATTGATACATAGTTTTAGTTTTATAGCTGTGTCGAAGAATAAAATAAATTATCCGTAGTAGTCATTTACTCCATAAGCATGCCCAAATTGTCAAAAATCCAAAGTACAATGCCAAAAGGTATTGTGTTTTAGGCCGTTCTAAGGGAATTGGCACAAAAAGTAAATATTTATTACCTATTCTTTCTGAGTTTTAAAATTTAGGCCTGAAATAGTAATATGAAGCTGATAAGATGTAAAATTTTTACTAAAAATAGCAAAGAATAAGTATAAACATCTTTAACAAATTAATTCTTTTGTGGCCAAAGTGCACGGTAAAAATATTAATAAAAAAATTATCATAATATTTTTACGCCACATATTACCTCACATAAGACACTACTATAACCCTTCGGTTGTGAATTTATCTCTGCTGTTGCTCCTTTTTTCCGCATAGAAACTTTAAGCTGTCATTGTGTATGATCGACCGTGTTTTAGTCAGATTGATACGACAAGCTAAATCTTTGGAAATATTAGTAATAACATAAACTGGGGATAGCATTTATTCAAGAAAAATGCTAATGAAAATTTTCTACCATGTATGAACATAGAGACCGTTATTAAAATGTAGAATTTTTTTCTTCGAAATATCCCATTGCTTTCCTTAAGAATGCCTAAATTCTCTACTTAATGAAATGTTTTTTCTCTGACTCTGAGAGGTAAGATTAGAAAGACCTAATTTCATTTCAAATCAATAAATCTTCTTTTACCCATGTTATTTCATTTTTGATTTTTACGAAAAAGATCAAGGAAACCCTCTTAATTCTTTTATTTGGAACACTTGTCAATATTTACAGCCGACTCAATGTTTACAGCCGACTCAATGTTTACAGCCGACTCAATGTTTACAGCCGACTCAATGTTTACGGCCGACTCAATGTTTACAGCCGATCAATGTTTACAGCCGATTCAATGTTTACAGTCGGCTCAATGTTTACAGCCGACTCGATGTTTACTGCCGATTCGATGTTTACAGCCGACTCGATGTTTACAGCCGACTCAATGTTTACAGCCCACTAAATGTATGCAGCCGACTCAATGTTTACAGCCGACTCAATGTTTACATCCGACTCAATGTTTACAGCCGACTCAATGTTTACAGCCGACTCAATGTTTACAGCCGACTCAATGTTTACAGCCGACTCAATGTATGCAGCCGACTCAATGTTTACAGCCGACTCAATGTTTACTGCCGACTCCATGTTTACTGCTGACTCAATGTATACAGCCGACTCAATGTTTACGGCCGACTCAATGTTTACTACCGACTCAATGTTTACAACCGACTCAATGTATGCAGCCGACTCAATGTTTACAGCCGACTCAATGTTTACAGCCGACTGAATGTTTACAATCGACTCAATGTTTACAATCGACTCAATGTATGCAGCCGACTCAATGTATGCAGCCGACTCAATGTTTACAGCCGACTCAATGTTTACAGCCGACTCAATGTTTACAGCCGACTCAATGTATGCAGCCGACTCAATGTTTACAGCCGACTCATTGTATGCAGCCCACTCGATGTTTACTGCCGACTCAATGTTTACTGCCGACTCAATGTACACAGCCGACTCAATGTTTACAGCCGACTTAATGTTTACTGCTAACTCAATGTTTACTGGCGACTCAATGTATACAGCCGACTCAATGTTTACAACCGACTCAATGATTACTGCCGACTCAATGTTTACTGCTGACTCAATGTTTACAGCCGACTCAATGTTTACTGCCGCCTCATTGTTTACAGCCGACTCAATGCTTACTGCCGACTCAATGTTTACAACCGACTCAATGTTTACGGCCGACTCAATGTTTACTGCCGACTCAATGTTTACTGCCGACTCAATGTATACAGCCGACTCAATGTTTACAGCCGACTCAATGTTTACTGCCGACTCAATGTTTACAGCCGACTCAATGTTTACAGCCGATTCAATGTTTACAGCCGACTCAATGTTTACAGCCGATTCAATGTTTACTGCCGACTCAATGTTTACAGCCGACTCAATGTTTATTGCCGACTCAATGTTTACAGCCGACTCAATGTTTACAGCCGACTCAATGTATGCAGCCGACTCAATGTTTACAGCCGACTCATTGTTTACAGCCGACTCGATGTTTACAGCCGACTGAGTGTTTACAGCCGGCTCAATGTTTACAGCCGATTCAATGTTTACAGCCGACTCAATGTTTACAGCCGACTCAATATTTACAGCCGACTCAATGTTTACTGCCGACTCAATATTTACAGCCGACTCAATGTTTAAAGCCGACTCAATGTTTACAGCTGACTCAATGTAAACAGCCGACTCAATGTTTACAACCGACTCAATGTTTACAGCCGACTCATTGTTTACAGCCGACTCATGTTTACTGCCGACTCGATGTTTACAGCCGACTCGATGTTTACAGCGGACTCAATGTTTACAGCCGACTCAATGTATGCAGCCGACTCAATGTTTACAGCCGACTCAATGTTTACATCAGACTCAATGTTTACAGCCGACTGAGTGTTTACAGCCGACTCAATGTTTACAGCCGACTCAATGTTTACAGCCGACTCAATGTTTACAGCCGACTCAATGTGTGCAGCCGACTCAATGTTTACAGCCGACTCAATGTTTACTGCCGACTCAATGTATACAGCCGACTCAATGTTTACAGCCGACTCATGTTTACAGCCGACTCAATGTTTACAGCCGACTCAATGTTTACAGCCGACTCAATGTTTACAGCCGGTCAATGTTTACAGCCGACTCAATGTTTACAGCCGACTCAATGTTTATTGCCGACTCAATGTTTATTGCCGACTCAATGTTTACTGCCGCCTTAATATTTACAGCCGACTCAATGTTTACAGCCGACTCAGTGTTTACAGCCGACTCAATGTTTACAGCCGACTCAATGTTTACAGCCGACTCATGTTTACAGCCGACTCAATGTTTACAGCCGACTCAATGTTTACAGCCGACTCAATGTTTACAGCCGGCTCAATGTTTACAGCCGATTCAATGTTTACAGCCGACTCAATGTTTACAGCCGACTCAATATTTACAGCCGACTCAATGTTTACTGCCGACTCAATATTTACAGCCGACTCAATGTTTAAAGCCGACTCAATGTTTACAGCTGACTCAATGTAAACAGCCGACTCAATGTTACAACCGACTCAATGTTTACAGCCGACTCATGTTTACAGCCGACTCATGTTTACTGCCGACTCGATGTTTACAGCCGACTCGATGTTTACAGCGACTCAATGTTTACAGCCGACTCAATGTATGCAGCCGACTCAATGTTTACAGCCGACTCAATGTTTACATCCGACTCAATGTTTACAGTCGACTGAGTGTTTACAGCCGACTCAATGTTTACAGCCGACTCAATGTTTACGCCGACTCAATGTTTACAGCCGACTCAATGTATACAGCCGACTCAATGTATGCAGCCGACTCAATGTTTACTGCCGACTCAATGTTTACTGCCGACTCAATGTTTACTGCCGACTCAATGTATACAGCCGACTCAATGTTTACAGCCGACTCAATGTTTACAGCCGACTCAATGTTTACAATCGACTGAATGTTTACAATCGACTCAATGTATGCAGCCGACTCAATGTATGCAGCCGACTCAATGTTTACAGCCGACTCAATGTTTACAGCCGACTCAATGTTTACAGCCGACTCAATGTATGCAGCCCACTCAATGTTTACAGCCGACTCAATGTATGCAGCCGACTCGATGTTTACTGCCGACTCAATGTTTACTGCCGACTCAATGTATACAGCCGACTCAATGTTTACAGCCGACTTAATGTTTACTGCCGCCTCAATGTTTACTGGCGACTCAATGTATACAGCCGACTCAATGTATACAGCCGACTCAATGTTTACTGCCGACTCAATGTTTACTGCCGACTCAATGTTTACAGCCGACTCAATGTTTACTGCCGACTCAATGTTTACTGCCGACTCAATGTTTACAGCCGACTCAATGTTTACTGCCGACTCAATGTTTACAGCCGACTTAATGTTTACAGCCGACTCAATGTTTACTGCCGTGTCAATGTTTACTGCCGACTCAATGTTTACAGCCGACTCAATGTTTACTGCCGGCTCATTGTTTACAGCCGACTCAATGCTTACTGCCGACTCAATGTTTACAGCCGACTCAATGTTTACAGACGACTGAATGTTTACAATCGACTGAATGTTTACAAACGACTCAATGTTTACAGCCGACTCAATGTTTACAGCCGACTCAATGTTTACAGCCGACTCAATATTTACAGCCGACTCAATGTTTACTGCCGACTCAATATTTACAGCCGACTCAATGTTTAAAGCCGACTCAATGTTTACAGCTGACTCAATGTAAACAGCCGACTCAATGTTTACAACCGACTCAATGTTTACAGCCGACTCATTGTTTACAGCCGACTCATTGTTTACTGCCGACTCGATGTTTACAGCCGACTCGATGTTTACAGCGGACTCAATGTTTACAGCCGACTCAATGTATGCAGCCGACTCAATGTTTACAGCCGACTCAATGTTTACATCCGACTCAATGTTTACAGTCGACTGAGTGTTTACAGCCGACTCAATGTTTACAGCCGACTCAATGTTTACAGCCGACTCAATGTTTACAGCCGACTCAATGTTTGCAGCCGACTCAATGTTTACAGCCGACTCAATGTTTACTGCCGACTCAATGTATCGGGCCGATTCAATGTTTACAGCCGACTCATGTTTACAGCCGACTCAATGTTTACAGCCGACTCAATGTTTACAGCCGACTCAATGTTTACAGCCGGCTCAATGTTTACAGCCGACTCAATGTTTACAGCCGACTCAATGTTTATTGCCGACTCAATGTTTATTGCCGACTCAATGTTTACTGCCGCCTTAATATTTACAGCCGACTCAATGTTTACAGCCGACTCAGTGTTTACAGCCGACTCAATGTTTACAGCCGACTCAATGTTTACAGCCGACTCATGTTTACAGCCGACTCAATGTTTACAGCCGACTCAATGTTTACAGCCGACTCAATGTTTACAGCCGGCTCAATGTTTACAGCCGATTCAATGTTTACAGCCGACTCAATGTTTACAGCCGACTCAATATTTACAGCCGACTCAATGTTTACTGCCGACTCAATATTTAATGCCGACTCAATGTTTAAAGCCGACTCAATGTTTACAGCTGACTCAATGTAAACATCCGACTCAATGTCTACAACCGACTCAATGTTTACAGCCGACTCATTGTTTACAGCCGACTCATTGTTTACTGCCGACTCGATGTTTACAGCCGACTCGATGTTTACAGCGGACTCAATGTTTACAGCCGACTCAATGTATGCAGCCGACTCAATGTTTACAGCCGACTCAATGTTTACATCCGACTCAATGTTTACAGTCGACTGAGTGTTTACAGCCGACTCAATGTTTACAGCCGACTCAATGTTTACCGCCGACTCTATGTTTACAGCCGACTCAATGTATACAGCCGACTCAATGTATACAGCCGACTCAATGTTTACGGCCGACTCAATGTTTACTGCCGACTCAATGTTTACTGCCGACTCAATGTATACAGCCGACTCAATGTTTACAGCCGACTCAATGTTTACAGCCGACTCAATGTTTACAATCGACTGAATGTTTACAATCGACTCAATGTATGCATCCGACTCAATGTATGCAGCCGACTCAATGTTTACAGCCGACTCAATGTTTACAGCCGACTCAATGTTTACAGCCGACTCAATGTATGCAGTCCACTCAATGTTTACAGCCGACTCAATGTATCCAGCCTACTCGATGTTTACTGCCGATTCAATGTTTACAGCCGACTCAATGCTTACTGCCGACTCAATGTTTACGGCCGACTCAATGTTTACTGCCGACTCAATGTTTACGGCCGACTCAATGTTTACGGCCGACTCAATGTTTACAGCCGACTCAACGTTTACTACCGACTCAATTTTATAGCCGACTCAATGTTTACGGCCGACTCAATGTTTACAGCCGACTCAATGTTTACAGCCGACTTAATGTTTACAGCCGACTCAATGTTTACAGCCAACTCAATGTTTACAGCCGACTCAATGTATGCAGCCGACTGAATGTTTACAGCCGACTCAATGTATGCAGCCTACTTGATGTTTACTGTCGACTCAATGTTTACTGCCGACTCAATGTATACAGCCGACTCGATGTTTTCAGCCGACTTAATGTTTACTGCCGACTCAATGTTTACTGGCGACTCAATGTTTACAGCCGACTTAATGTTTACAGCCGACTCAATGTTTACTGCCGGTCAATGTTTACTGCCGACTCAATGTTTACAGCCGACTCAATGTTTACTGCCGGCTCATTGTTTACAGCCGACTCAATGCTTACGGCCGACTTAATGTTTACAGCCGACTCAATGTATGCAGCCGACTCGATGTTTTCAGCCGACTTAATGTTTACTGCCGACTCAATGTTTACTGGCGACTCAATGTTTACAGCCGAAACAATGTTTACAGACGACTGAATGTTTACAATCGACTGAATGTTTACAAACGACTCAATGTATGCAGCCGACTCAATGTTTACAGCCGACTCAATGTTTACGGCCGACTCAATGTTTACGGCCGACTCAATGTTTACAGCCGACTCAATGTTTACGGCCGACTCAATGTTTACGGCCGACTTAATGTTTACAGCCGACTCAATGTATGCAGCCGACTCAATGTTTACTGCCGACTCGATGTTTAATGCCGACTCATTGTTTACTGCCGACTCAATATTTACAGCCGACTCAATGTTTTCTGCCGACTCAATATTTACAGCCGACTCAATGTTTAAAGCCGACTCAATGTTTACAGCTGACTCAATGTAAACAGCCGACTCAATGTCTACAACCGACTCAATGTTTACAGCCGACTCATTGTTTACAGCCGACTCATTGTTTACTGCTGACTCGATGTTTACAGCTGACTCAATGTTTACAGCCGACTCAATGTTTACGGCCGACTCAATGTTTACAATCGACTGAATGTATGCAGCCGACTCAATGTTTACAGCCGACTCAATGTTTACAGCCGACTCAATGTTTACAGCCGACACAATGTATGCAGCCGACTCAATGTTTACAGCCGACTCAATGTATGCAGCCTACTTGATGTTTACTGCCGACTCAATGTTTACTGCCGACTCAATGTATACAGCCGACTCAATGTTTATAGCCGACTCAATGTTTACAGCCGACTCATTGTTTATTGCCGACGCAATGTATACAGCCGACTCAATGTTTACAGCCGACTCAATGTTTACTGCCGACTCAATGTTTACTGCCGACTCAATGTATACAGCCGACTCAATATTTACAGCCGACTCAATGTTTACTGCCGACTCATTATTTACAGCCGACTCAATGTTTAAAGCCGACTCAATGTTTACAGCTGATTCAATGTAAACAGCCGACTCAATGTTTACAACCGAATCAATGTTTACAGCCGACTCATTGTTTACAGCCGACTCATTGTTTACTGCCGACTCGATGTTTACAGCCGACTCGATGTTTACAGCGGACTCAATGTTTACAGCCGACTCAATGTTTACATCCGACTCAATGTTTACAGTCGACTTAATGTTTACTGCCGCCTCAATGTTTACTGGCGACTCAATGTTTACCGCCGCCTCTATGTTTACAGCCGACTCAATGTATACAGCCGACTCAATGTATACAGCCGACTCAATGTTTACGGCCGATTCAATGCTTACTGCCGACTCAATGTTTACTGCCGACTCAATGTATACAGCCGACTCAATGTTTACTGCCGACTCAATGTTTACTGCCGACTGAATGTTTACAATCGACTGAATGTTTGCAGCCGACTCAACGTTTACTACCGACTCAATGTTTATAGCCGACTCAATGTTTACGGCCGACTCAATGTTTACAGCCGACTCAATGTTTACAACCGACTTAATGTTTACAGCCGACTCAATGTTTACAGCCAACTCAATGTTTACAGCCGACTCAATGTATGCAGCCGACTCAATGTTTACAGCCGACTCAATGTTTACTGCCGACTCAATGTATACAGCCGACTCGATGTTTTCAGCCGACTGAATGTTTACAAACGACTCAATGTATGCAGCCGACTCAATGTATGCAGCCGACTCAATGTTTACAGCCGACTCAATGTTTACAATCGACTGAATGTTTACAATCGACTGAATGTTTACAAACGACTCAATGTATGCAGCCGACTCAATGTATACAGCCGACTCAATGTTTACAGCCGACTCAATGTTTACAGCCGACTGAATGTTTACAATCGACTGAATGTTTACAATCGACTGAATGTTTACAATCGACTCAATGTATGCAGCCGACTCAATGTATGCAGCCGACTCAATGTTTACAGCCGACTCAATGTTTACAGCCGACTCAATGTTTACAGCCGACTCAATGTTTACAGCCGACTCAATGTTTACAGCCGACTCAATGTTTACAGCCGACTCAATGTTTACAGCCGACTCAATGTTTACAGCCGACTCAATGTTTACTGCCGACTCAATGTTTACTGCCGACTCAATGTTTACAGCCGGCTCAATGTTTACAGCCGACTCAATGTTTACTGCCGACTCAATGTTTACAGCCGACTCAATGTTTACAGCCGACTGAATGTTTACAATCGACTGAATGTTTACAATCGACTCAATGTATGCAGCCGACTCAATGTATGCAGCCGACTCAATGTTTACAGCCGACTCAATGTTTACAGCCGACTTAATGTTTACAGCCGACTCAATGTTTACAGCCAACTCAATGTTTACAGCCGACTCAATGTATGCAGCCGACTCAATGTTTACAGCCGACTCAATGTATGCAGCCTACTTGATGTTTACTGTCGACTCAATGTTTACTGCCGACTCAATGTATACAGCCGACTCGATGTTTTCAGCCGACTTAATGTTTACTGCCGACTCAATGTTTACTGGCGACTCAATGTTTACAGCCGACTTAATGTTTACAGCCGACTCAATGTTTACTGCCGGCTCAATGTTTACTGCCGACTCAATGTTTACAGCCGACTCAATGTTTACTGCCGGCTCATTGTTTACAGCCGACTCAATGCTTACTGCCGACTCAATGTTTACAGCCGACTCAATGTTTACAGACGACTGAATGTTTACAATCGACTGAATGTTTACAAACGACTCAATGTATGCAGCCGACTCAATGTTTACAGCCGACTCAATGTTTACAGCCGACTCAATGTTTACGGCCGACTCAATGTTTACAGCCGACTCAATGTTTACGGCCGACTCAATGTTTACGGCCGACTTAATGTTTACAGCCGACTCAATGTATGCAGCCGACTCAATGTTTACTGCCGACTCGATGTTTAATGCCGACTCATTGTTTACTGCCGACTCAATGTTTACAACCGACTCAATGTTTACTGCCGACTCAATATTTACAGCCGACTCAATGTTTAAAGCCGACTCAATGTTTACAGCCGACTCAATGTATACAGCCGACTCAATGTCTACAGCCGACTCAATGTTTACAGCCGACTCATTGTTTACAGCCGACTCATTGTTTACTGCCGACTCGATGTTTACAGCCGACTCAATGTTTACAGCCGACTCAATGTTTACGGCCGACTGAATGTTTACAATCGACTGAATGTATGCAGCCGACTCAATGTTTACAGCCGACTCAATGTTTACAGCCGACTCAATGTTTACAGCCGACTCAATGTATGCAGCCGACTCAATGTTTACAGCCGACTCAATGTATGCAGCCTACTTGATGTTTACTGCCGACTCAATGTTTACTGCCGACTCAATGCATACAGCCGACTCAATGTTTATAGCCGACTCAATGTTTACAGCCGACTCATTGTTTATTGCCGACGCAATGTATACAGCCGACTCAATGTTTACAGCCGACTCAATGTTTACTGCCGACTCAATGTTTACTGCCGACTCAATGTATACAGCCGACTCAATGTTTACAGCCGACTCAATGTTTACTGCCGACTCATTATTTACAGCCGACTCAATGTTTAAAGCCGACTCAATGTTTACAGCTGATTCAATGTAAACAGCCGACTCAATGTTTACAACCGAATCAATGTTTACAGCCGACTCATTGTTTACAGCCGACTCATTGTTTACTGCCGACTCGATGTTTACAGCCGACTCGATGTTTACAGCGGACTCAATGTTTACAGCCGACTCAATGTATGCAGCCCACTCAATGTTTACAGCCGACTCAATGTTTACATCCGACTCAATGTTTACAGTCGACTGAGTGTTTACAGCCGACTCAATGTTTACAGCCGACTCAATGTTTACCGCCGCCTCTATGTTTACAGCCGACTCAATGTATACAGCCGACTCAATGTATACAGCCGACTCAATGTTTACGGCCGATTCAATGCTTACTGCCGACTCAATGTTTACTGCCGACTCAATGTATACAGCCGACTCAATGTTTACAGCCGACTCAATGTTTACAGCCGACTGAATGTTTACAATCGACTCAATGTTTACAGCCGACTCAATGTATGCAGCCGACTCAATGTTTACAGCCGACTCAATGTTTACAGCCGACTCAATGTTTACAGCCGACTCAATGTATGCAGCCCACTCAATGTTTACAGCCGACTCAATGTATGCAGCCTACTCGATGTATGCAGCCTACTCGATGTTTACTGCCGACTCAATGTTTACTGGCGACTCAATGTATACAGCCGACTCAATGTATACAGCCGACTCAATGTTTACTGCCGACTCAATGTTTACTGCCGACTCAATGTTTACTGCCGACTCAATGTTTACAGCCGACTCAATGCTTACTGCCGACTCAATGTTTACGGCCGACTCAATGTTTACTGCCGACTCAATGTTTACTGCCGACTCAATGTTTACGGCCGACTCAATGTTTACAGCCGACTCAACGTTTACTACCGACTCAATGTTTATAGCCGACTCAATGTTTACGGCCGACTCAATGTTTACAGCCGACTCAATGTTTACAGCCGACTTAATGTTTACAGCCGACTCAATGTTTACAGCCAACTCAATGTTTACAGCCGACTCAATGTATGCAGCCGACTCAATGTTTACAGCCGACTCAATGTATGCAGCCTACTCGATGTTTACTGTCGACTCAATGTTTACTGCCGACTCAATGTATACAGCCGACTCGATGTTTTCAGCCGACTTAATGTTTACTGCCGACTCAATGTTTACTGGCGACTCAATGTTTACAGCCAACTCAATGTTTACTGCCGGCTCAATGTTTACTGCCGACTCAATGTTTACAGGTGGCTCATTGTTTACAGCCGACTCAATGCTTACTGCCGACTCAATGTTTACAGCCGACTCAATGTTTACAGCCGACTGAATGTTTACAATCGACTGAATGTTTACAATCGACTGAATGTTTACAAACGACTCAATGTATGCAGCCGACTCAATGTATGCAGCCGACTCAATGTTTACAGCCGACTCAATGTTTACAGCCGACTCAATGTTTACAGCCGACTCAATGTTTACAGCCGACTCAATGTTTACAGCCGACTCAATGTTTACAGCCGACTCAATGTTTACAGCCGACTCAATGTTTACAGCCGACTCAATGTTTACAGCCGACTCAATGTTTACTGCCGACTCAATGTTTACTGCCGACTCAATGTTTACAGCCGGCTCATTGTTTACAGCCGACTCAATGCTTACTGCCGACTCAATGTTTACAGCCGACTCAATGTTTACAGCCGACTGAATGTTTACAATCGACTGAATGTTTACAATCGACTCAATGTATGCAGCCGACTCAATGTATGCAGCCGACTCAATGTTTACAGCCGACTCAATGTTTACAGCCGACTCAATGTTTACAGCCGACTCAATGTTTACAGCCGACTCAATGTTTACAGCCGACTCAATGTATGCAGCCGACTCAATGTTTACTGCCGACTCGATGTTTAATGCCGACTCATTTTTTACTGCCGACTCAATGTATACAGCCGACTCAATGTTTACCGCCGACTCAATGTTTACAGCCGACTCAATGTTTACAGCCGACTCAATGTTTACAGCCGACTCAATGTTTACTGCCGACTCAATGTTTACAGCCGACTCAATGTTTACAGCCGACTCAATGTTTACAGCCGACTCAATGTTTACAGCCGACTCAATGTTTACAGCCGACTCAATGTTTACAGCCGACTCAATGTTTACAGCCGACTCAATATTTACTGCCGACTCATTGTTTACAACTCACTTAGGTTGGGTTACTTATGTTAAGTTATTTGATTAAATCCCAACTCTGTGTGCTAATTGATGCTGATAAAATTTCGGGACGTGGATTTTTCCGTAAAGCTGACGTGTTAGAAAGTGCGACCAGCGGTTTTTTAAAGCGCAACTTACCCAACCTACGTATATAAAAAAGAAACACTTTGGCAGCCTACCGGTAAAATAGCTGTTTCGAATCTTTTCACATCTGTTAATTAATAACATTCTCAAACTTTTTAGCGTCCAAAAACACTGTCAATAACTACTTAATCCTCAGTGTTATAATTAAATAACAGTAGCCAATCAGTGTAAAACCAGTGAAAGCTAATAAATGATTTTCCATGCCCAGTAAAAAAAACCTATAAAAAAGAGACAAACAGCCCTGGGATCGAGGTTGTAATCTGATTTTTACTAAGCTGCAGCTTGGATTGTGGCTGCCACCACCAGCTAAAAAGTAAAAGTACCCAAACGCTAGGCCGCAACAAAATTTTCAAAATTATTTAGTATTTATGCTAACTAAACGCGGTTATAGTCACCTTTTACTGTAACATAAACTTGGCCTACAGGGTTTATTCATTGCTCTTAATTTATTTGCAGGCTGTGTTTTTATTTAAACTGACCATAGAGACCTCCATGAACAGACGATAAAATTTAAAACTTTAACGAAAAGTTATTTTACATTATAAAATTACTGTGTAGCTAACTGTTTTATTTGAACGGGGTTTTTGCTGTGTTTTAATTAAATTGTGGCGAATATTTTTTTTAAAAGGACGTTACGTCTGAAAAGACGTACTGCTTCAAGCCCTTCACACATATGCACGAAATGGTTTACCAATGCTAAGCACTCAACTCGCTGTCATTGACGATTATTTTGAACTTCCACAGGAAATTATTCCGCAAAACAATAATTGCTTGGTGACTGTCTTTTCTAAGACGAGGGTAACGACAAGTTGTAGTCTGTGTTTTTACATCAGAAATGGAATGTAACAAAAAATTAAAAAGGAAACGGTTAGTAATTTTTAAAGATAACATTTATTATTATAAACATCTTTTATAACATTTTATAAGAACATTTCATAAGAACATTGTTAGGCTAAGGGCTCAAAGACTCAAAATTTAATGTTCTTATAAAAAAATCCATACGACAATTTGAAAAAGAATAAAGAGTATTTGCATTGTGACGAAAAATGTTGTATTAGATTTAAACGATCACAAAAATTATTTGTAAAACATACGTATATTTCGATTTACAATGAAATCATGATTTGAGTGAAGTACAAAAAAACTGCTCAAGCTATTTAAAAAAGACGTAATTCCTTAGAGTCCAGAGTTCAAGTTAGGGCGCGATTGTTTGTTGTTTAAAGCTTCTTGTCGATTATCAATTACTGTGTGAAGAGCACAAAATATGTGCGACATTTCAGGCTTCACGTCATTAAATGGATCATCATAGATCGAAATTACGAATGCCGATAATGTGATCAACGTTCTAGTTGTCAACATGCTTCCGTACAAAATTTACAAAATTGCTTATAAGAAAAACGAACCGTGTAACTTGGCCACTTTATAAAACTTATAGCTGCAAAGTATTAAGGAGGATGCAAAAATAAAATCAGAAACAAAGCAGGAATCTTTGCGTGCGAGTTTGTCAAGAATTTCTCCATGCTTTAAAATTTCATTTCTTAAACACTTTAGGGTAACATGCTGCCCAACATTTCGACCAATAAATCGGACCAACATGTTGGTACGCTTTGCTTTACCATATTATTTTCAAACAACAAGCGGCCAACACTCAACACTGTTTGACTGTCTTTCGAGTAGGATGTCAGAGTGTTATTAAACATTTGATCATGACTTTCGAATTCTCAAAACATTCGAGTTGTGCTTCGGAATCTCAAATGTTGGTCAAAAATGTTGGCCAACATTGGTGCCCATAGCAAATCGTACAGCATGTGGTTTTAGCCATTTTTTGACGACGAACGTTGGTCAACATTTATTAAAAAATTGATAAATATTGGCCAACTTTTTTCTTCCCCAACATGTTGGTGTATAAAGCAAACCGGACCAACATGCTGGACAACATATTGGTTAGCGGGTGTTGGTTGAAATGTTGGGCAACATGTTGCCCGGTTTGCTCCGGCCTATGGCTTTTGCACACAAGCTGTTCTCATCTACGGGTAAGATCATCATACACAACAAGAGAAAAAATGCTGAACATTAGTTGTGCATTTATGAAAGCCTTCTCAAGCTTAGTCCTAACTAGGGCGATGATCTTCTATCGCTTTCCTTTTTTAAGGCCATAAACTTTTGCAGTGTCAGTTGAGATAAAAAGCAATGACATTTTTATGCTCATCGCGGATTAAAATAAGCGATAGGTAAATGATGAATATCAAAACGTTTTGATATTTATTTAAACGATAAATGATCTTGTGATCGTGATCTTGCGTAAAAAGGTAACTTCAAAACATGCCGCCATGATAACAAGAAATTTAAATATAGAACGATTGTTTTGAAAAACATGTTTCTGTTGCGTTAATGTAAGGGATTTTTGCTTCACATGAGTGAAGAAATTTCTAACCACAAATATGGAGAAATTATCGATATCGACTTGCATTAAGAACAAAATTTATCAAAGTTCAGGTATTTATGACAAATCAGATCCTGGAAAACGGGCGATATGCTGTGTCATGTTTATCAATTAATGATGAGAAACCAAAGAGAGCAGATTATCAAATCTTTCAGAAGACTGCCTGAAGAATCTGTCCAAACGTCCACAAATCGATATTCTCGATAGGAACATTTTTATTGAGAAAATGTAATTTCATACCCAAAGTAATTCTTGCCCAAATGTAGTTCTTGTACAATTTAGTCATCCTCTCTTTGGCTATAAGTCTCTCTCACTGAAATCTCTTATTCGAAACATTTTTTTTTCTTTTCCCACTATTTCACGAAGAATCATCATGTACGTTTCTGATAACAAAATTCCTGTCTGCATCATGCGTATCTTTGTATGATATACTGCATCGTTTATGTTGTTGGGAAAAATTGATGGCAGATGGGGATAAGCAAAGCGATGAAAAATAAGCGATGAGAGATCATCGCCCAATTGGGGACTAAGCTTAGCTAGTTGAAAAACAAATACATAAAATATAAAATGTATATTTTAAAAAAAAATTACAGAAAAGGATATTAACAAATTATCTTGCTAAAATGAAAACAGCTAGCTGTAGCTATACATTTTAGAAAAACGCGCGTTTGTTTTGATGCAAAGAAAATAGGACAGTTTTCCTGAATAATATCTCCACATTGCGACTAGCTATATAAGGAACTTTGAAAACATAAACAAAACTAACTGGTAGTAACATAAAGGCTCCGCTAAAAGCTGAATTCAGCTAAAAGATATCTAAAGTCTTCTTTCTCGCACTCTCCTGTCTGCACGGATTGGCTAGTTTATATTGCCACAATTAAGCAATATTTTACCAATCAAAGTATATCTTAGGTAACTCTAAAATAATTTTTGCAGTTTAAAGAAGCAAAAACATCAGCTTTCTGTTTTAGCTCGTTAAGCCAGCACCAAGAAATGTCTATTAAAGAAATTTTAAATCAAGTGAAATTTGCAATTTGAACGAATTGATAAATCTCCTATTAAACATTTTTGGTGTCTAACGGACACCTTTTCTAACATTCTTTACAGTTAAATACCTTAAAACATCATAAGAGAACTGAATATCCCAAAAAGACGAGAGTTTTGGTGGCCGACAACCTCCACTCTGTTTTTGTTTGTTGAATCCTCAAGATAGATATACGTCTGTCGCGTAAAAAGGGGAATGTAGTGCAAGAACATCTTACGTCAATCAATACAGTAGTACCTCTGATCTATTACCACTTTGATCAAATATCAACACAAATTACTGTCATCAACTCTATTTCATACTATAATTCACAGATGAAATAGTTTAGGCATAGTAGATTCTTGTTCAATTTCCTATGAACATAGTACATAGCTCTTTTTTAAACCATTATTTATTAAAAAGAACTATTTTTAAACAAAATGTTGTATCTGTCTTAAAAACGTATAGTACTTGTCATACTTGTGAAGGTGGTATTTGGTAGTTCATTGAGCGAAGAAGTAACAAGTGATACAGAGTCGAAAAAACTTATGAAAGTATACTTGATCTTTGTTATGTGTTGTGCAACAGATATACAGATTATATTGGAATGATTATTAAAGATTAGCTCATTCCATATTACCTTTGATACAACCTTCATGTTTTCCATACAATCTTCAATGAAAGCTTTATTTTGTTTAATATGACGTCTCTGACTGATCAAGTCGAATGTGAAACAAAGTAAATTCTTGAGTAAAAAAATGTTTTTAGAAAAACAATTCGTATCAAAATCATGTGTTATATTTTAGCTGTTTATTTCGCAAGAACAATAACAAGATATTTAATTTGTCTTCATAACTTTTTTTTCCCAATTGTTTGTTTTCAGGTGTTAGAAGTTACAAAATTAATTGCTATTAAGCCTTTAGGCAAGAGTTTTATTTTCAGCCTTCGGATTCTCCATAACGAGTGTTTATAATTATAATTTTTTTTACCTAAAGAAATTGGTAAAAACTTTAACGATACTTTTGTTTAGTAATTTAAATTTTCTTTATTTAGCTAATTACGTTGTTACATCCTGTCATGATGTTGAGAGTATTGTTGCATTTTGTCATCATACAGCTCGTGAGTGGTCAGTTTAATCCCGCATGCTTTTACGTGTATCCTGTGATGACGTCAGGCCAAGCATTTTGCAACGACGCTGATCAAAAGTAAATAAGGTTTATATTACCATAACTGTGTCATCCTTGGAAAGTTTGAAACTCGCCTCTTTGTCTCAATCTGAATATATACCGCCAAGTTCTTTTAATTTTCGCTCAATGTTGAATTTCGCGGCGTTTTTTTTTAGGTGATCTACGGCTTCGCTCAATCATTCTCTTAGATAAATGTTTGATATTTTTCTTTTTAATAATTTGAAGTTTCTCACATGAAAAAACTTTCTTATTACAATGGCCGAATATTAATAATAACTTATAACAAAATATCAAATCATGCAATATTATTCGAGTCTGTAGAAATCGTAAAGTTCTAGTTTTGCTTTTTGTCTTTAATTTTCATGTAGGTTGCTGGTGGGTGATTTCGATGGATCTGGTCGAAGTGATTTGCTTTGTCGTCAAAATGGCAGCATCGAAATCTTTTACAACTTGTTAAAACGACAAAAACAACCGTTAGATTTCTGTCAGAATAAAAACTCGCAGTTAACCGCAGCGGATTTTAATGGTGACAAAAAACAAGACTTATTATGTCGGGCTAAAGATGGCAAAATGAAGGTTTTTGTTGGCTGATGAAACTGGAAAGTTCAAAGGTGTGAAAATTTATTTGTTTATATATATTTATGTACTCAAGAAATATGTATGCACTAGAAAAATCCACGGTTCGCCCATCTTAATTATTTGGGTCCTCAGATTTTCGCCCGTCGTAATGTCGCGTTATTTCGTGAATTCTTGTTCGCCTGTTAGCATGAAGGTATAGAATACTCTGCAAGCTGCCGCGCAACCATTTTGAACAGATAGGCGACGGGTATTATTAACTAGTCGTTGGCCCGTGAAAAATCCACGGGTTTGTTTGTCGTACTTATTCTGGTCTGCTGTGTACATATTCCGAGGATCTATTTCGTACATTCTTAACATAAAGTAGCGATTTGTCTACTGGGTCTTGGGATCATTTTTTCCTTGCTACTTTAGTAACTATTGAGAAACATATGTAAAAATGCTTTTGGTAAAATTGTTATAAAAAACTTTTTCGGCGAATATATTCATTTAAGGGTCTAGGAAAGTACGTTACTTTAAAAATATCATTCGCAGCTTTTGACATGTTTTTTTTTTAATGAAAATGTTTGGAAGGAGAGAGGGTTATAAGATTTACAGTCACATGGAACCTTGACAGCTATAAAATAAGAAGTCCTTTAGCGATTTATTTTTAAAGCGGAGAATTCGTGGAAGTATTATATTTATATTTTATAACACAGGTCCAACCTTAGAAAGTAACATAAACAAAACAAATATTTTAGTTCTGTTTATTCACATTTTTGTGATGACGTGTCTTCAACGGTATACACTGTCGTTACACACAGTAGAGTTCTACTCAAAGAAATGCTTTGGTTTCTTTACAATAAAATTCTATAATTCAAATGCTCGTGAAATTCGAACTGCTTAACTGAATTATACAGTATATATTTTAAAGCTATAAAACTTAACACCATATTTGTCACTAGACAGTGCGGAGAATGTAAAAGCAATCGACACATGCGATTCAAAATCATGTCGGTGATTTCAACGGTGACGGACGTGCAGACATATTCTGTCGGCATTCCGACGGAAAAGTCTCACTATCTCGCATGAATACAAAAGGAACATTTGATGGAACAGAACCGATGGAATGGGACTGGTGTGACAAGGAGGATGAATTACATGCAGGTAGGATTAATACTACTTATACTCCGCACCATTTTATTGTATTGTTTTTCTTCGACATTCTTTCGTCTTTGAACACGATTTCTGGCCACCGTTATCTCGAAGTTGAATGAAAACGAGTTAAGGCTAATAGATGTCATGTCGGTACGCCGTTGCTACCTCGCCAACCCAACTCCTTTGAAGTTTATAGGTTAAACAGATTGTTACCAGTGAAAAAGCGTGTAACGAGCTCAGGAAAGCAAGGATATGTATATATAATATCTACTTCATTTCCTAATAATTATCAAATGTTGACAAAATCAAAAGTTGATATTTTTCATAGGTGACTTCAATGGCGATGGACGCACGGATTTGTTATGTCGATCGTCAAATAACAAAGTTTCAATCGCTCTGGCGAACTCTACGGGAAAATTTAATGGTACTTGGAGCCGAGAATGGGACTGGTGCAATCAAGATGGCGTTTATTTGATGTAAGCGATATATTTCTTTTATAATGACGCAATGTGTAAGTTTCACCTCGTGTCGTCATATACCATGTAAGCACCACCGGCTTTCGACCTGTTGTGGTAACTCCGCCTTATTTATCTTTTCAATCAAAGCAGATAGATATGAAACAAAGTTTCTGAAATGTGAATGTTCACACGTAAAATAGTATTTATGCAGATCCCGCATGTTGTAATGGGAGGGTCGCAGGGATAAAAGCTAAGAACAGAGAAAAACAAGTTTAAAATGCTCAGACATTGTCATTGAATTTTTTACATCTTTATTACGTTATCCCGTCGATGACAACTATAGTTGTCGAAACGTAGCCTAGAATACACTCGCTTGTGTATGACATGATAATATTTATATTATCCGAAGAAAAAACAATTGAAAATGAAGGAACAAGTTAACTCCAGGACGGAATATGCTTTTTCTTCTTGGATCACTTTCGAGCAAAATTAAGAAAAGTTATACCTTATAAAATCGTCACGAAGTGTTTTATTTTTTACAACTTTCAAATACAAAATTTTCTGACTAAGTTTTAAAAATATTAAAAAGAGTGGCCAATTTAATGTGGAAGTAAAAAACTGTCTGGATTTTACGATTTTACCAAGTGTGTCGATCAAACTGAAAATAAAGCTGTCAACGATTCCTTTATTAATTTGTTTCCAGTGTGACAGATTTCAATGGTGATGGATACGACGACTTGTTCTGCTACAATTCCAATCTGCACGAGAAATCGTCGGTGGCTTTCAACACCCCGTACTTATATTTCAAGAACGGCATGAAGTATCAGTTTCATTTTTGCACTCGAGGTGGCATCGATCGTTTCTTTGTCGGATTTTTTAACGACGACAAGAGAGCCGACATAGTATGCCAAACGGCAATCGGTAAACCGCATATCGGTTTTAGCCACTGCGCCTAAATATGCACAATTACGCCCATGGTGTTTGCACCTGAACACAAGTGGTGAATTATACTGTGATATAAAGTTGTGATTTGATTAATTGTTTTACATTGTGACTTCACATTGTAACCATATTCATTATACGCAAATTTTTATTTGATATAGCCGATATGATACTATACCACAGTTTTTCTTTTCGTTTGCTTTATTTGTGTATTTTATTATTTACTATGCACGATTTTTTATAAGCGTCCAAACACTTTATAGACAACATGTGTAGCTTATTCTTCGATGCTTTGTTGTTCGCACAACAAAAAAATGTGGAATAATTTAAAAAGGGGACGATGTTAAAATTTCGTCGCTTGACATTGTCATCCTAAACCCTCGCTGTGAAATTGGTGTTTCTAAAACTGCAAAGACACTGTCAACAAGCAATTAAACACATAAAATTTAGAGAAAAAACTCGTCTTTTCTGCGAGCTACTAATATCTCCATATGATATTTCTTTTCAATAAAACTAAATACAACTTAGTTTTGCAGAGTTGCCCTGATCTGCACATGCGTATTGAAAAAAGCATTATTATTTTCTCCGTCATACATGGCCCGTCTTTGTTTCGTAACATCGCTATTTTTATTGTGTAAACACGTTGTTAAGAAATTTTTTTTATTCATATATAGCCAAGAATAACTACATATTGTCAAGAATATATGAACTATAATCATGCTAGTCTGTTTCATCTTTTACATTACATTACCTTAATGCGTCCCTGCAATACAGACACAATTCTCACCTTGGCAGAGATTTTAAAAAACAGATAATATTCGTGTTTCCATAGACTAATATCGATATTTTTATGATTAACTCAAGATATTTCTCCCAGGGAAAGCAGTTAATGCTGTTTATAACTTATAACTAAATAAATATATTTCGATCATTCTTTGTCTTTTGGATTAGCTATTTTTTTTCTTACACAATTCATGTTTCTTACGATATAGTAACTCTTTCTTCTAACAACGTTCTTTGTGCCAAATGGGTATCAAGTATGAAATGTTTCTACTTGACAGCGAAGCAAAGTTTTTCTAGTCAAAACCAAAACAAACGAAACTGTGCATGGTACGTACAACTGATCTCGTGAAAATCCGCAGGTGCTCGTTTTTATAGTGAGTTGACAACAATTTTAGGTAAAAGAGCATGTCTTAACCCTATTCGGTCCGGGGGGGGGGCGGATTCCGCCCCCCCTGACGGTTTTTTTTTAATAACTCCTTATTGCTTTGTTATATGGCTATGATACTTACTAAGTTTTAATATTTATCTATTAGACACCTGCATGCTAAATTTTTAGGTCCCATACCTTTCAGAGGCTTTGATATTGGCCATTACTCGAAACTACCCCTAAAAATCTCTATGAAATCCTTATAATGGGGAAAATATAATAACTCCTGTTAGGATTATCCTTAGAACTTGAAACTTGCAACACAACTTTGTTTCATCAAGAAGAATCGTTTTGAATAATTTGGACACGTGACTAATCCGATTTCCCGATTTTGTCGGATTTTACCCGAAAATCGGAAAAAACCGGATTTTCGGGCAATTTTTGGCAATTTTTTATGCGATCCATGTAAAAACCGGAAGATATGTTAAATAACTTTTATTTAGCTTTCAGAAACTTCAAACAGAATGTAAAAATTCGCTCTAGAACAAAAGTAATTAAATTTTAAGCAGATAGTGGCATTTTTAACAATTTCCAAGCTTCTGATGACGTCACAGAAAATGTGCTGACGCAAGCAAAAATTTATTGCCGCCATTTTGTTCCTTTTATGACGTACTATAAGTGTGCCAAGTTTGATTCAATTTGAACAATCTTATGAAAAGTTATTGAGGGGGGGCGGAATCCGCCCCCCCCCCCCCCCGGTCATAGTATGTTCGAAAAACCCCGGACCGAATAGGGTTAAAAGAACTACTTTTATGCACTACTAAAGATGTTAACAATGCGTAATCAATTTAACTAAGCTTCAATTATTTAGCAGCATATAGGTTAAAGATATAAGAATCTACGGAAACTTTTTCGCCACTTTTAATTTTCTAAAATTTAAGTACTTTACAGAATCTGAATCAGAGTCACACACGCGATAGCTCTTTACATTATTTCCTCTTATGTCAAAACAACCCCAAAAACGTTAGTTATTCAAACAATGTACGGGAAGTTTTGTCGTTATGTCAACGTTGTGCCGAACCGTAAAATCAACGTTAAGTAGACTTTGAATTGATGTTGAATTGATCACCTTAAAGGAAGAAAAGGTTGCGTAAATGAAGATTAGATTGTTTTGCTTATGTGCAATTTTTAATGTGAACTTTCTATTGTATATTGTAAAAAAAATGCGAAACAAAAGATTGTGAGGTGAGTAGTGTAGTGTGTTTGTCTACAGCTCCCAAATTATGGGGACCACAGAAAAAATCCTTTCACTGGCAGACGTATGTTAGCTCACCATCAACCATTCCCAGTAGAAAAGAACACACCGGGTGCCTTGTAAACCTTCAACATAGACATTTTTTAATATTTAATGCTAAAATGAATAAAAAACGAATATTTCACGCGCAATTTAACATCAACTTGTTTATTGTGTTTTTACACGACCAAGTTTGAAAATTGTAGCGTGCCACAAGAGTGATGAAAAATGTTGGGGTTAACTCAAAAGCAGTTCCCATCAACATAAAGTCGGTCACGGTAATTTTACACACGATACATTATATCCAATGTTTCAAAAACTTTGAAATATCAAACCCATGAGAAAATGTTGCCAAATATTTTTCAGCTGTTTCTGGGTTTTTTTACATGATAGAGCACATTCAAGTTGATTTTGAAACGTCCATAGCATTTAACAGCAGCTCAAACTGCGACGGTTCATCACAATGACGCCATTATTGTCAAAAAGGAACATATGTATCTTAGCAACCATAAAATAAATAACATAACACGCGAATACATTTGAGAATTTAGCAATTTCAAGTTTCTACAAGATAAAATCATTTTTTAATTGGATTTACTTAAAAAAAAATATTAAAATCAAAGTAGCAAATATTATACGGCCATGTTGATGAAACATGTAAAAGCAAAAAATGAAAACGACAACAAACCATATTCATTAACGCGAATAAAATCACCATAAACGATGGGTGTATTTCTACGATCTTCTTCCGCGATTGCTAGTCGATTGGTGTTCGTGAGTCACGCAGTGTGGAGTTTGAGAGAAACGATTTATCGTGTGTACCATGCAAACAAGACGGAAGCAGAAAACAGCGTGTATTGGACACTTACTATTATTATTGGGTTCATGGCGTTGGAAGGAATCTATACTCTGGTTATTAGAAAGGGGCAGGAGTATAAGTTGTAAGATGTTGTGTTTATTTATTTTGTTGTTTTTTTCACCCAAAGAAAAAATTGATGTTTTAAAATATATATCATAAAGAACAGTTGCCTTTCTGAAAAAGTATTCATGGTCGCAGCTTCCAGAGCTTAAACATTGGCACTCAATATAATCAATTTCCATTACATTACGGATAGCAGCATTTTCCGTGGTTTAATGGTTGTTAAAAGAAAGTTGTCCGTCTGTAAAAGCTTGAAATTTGACTCGTCTTAACTTCCAAAGCTATCAAAATATGTTGCAGGCAAAGAAAAACTCTAACGCATGCCTAGATACCAAGCACTGGGAGCTGCGACAAAGAACACTATAGAGAAAGCAGCCTTAATCAATGTCAAAATTGTCGCTATTTTTTTTTAAAAAAATCAGGAAGTTTATCTCTTTAAAGTTTTAGTTGACTTCCCGCGACTTAAAGCTGAAGATATATGTAAATAAAACATAAAATCTTAAGAAAATATTCCAACAAAGATGAAAATGAGGGCTAGTTTATTAGCTATAAGAAAATTATTTTTAGTTTCTGGCCAACTGGATTCTTCTACTTGACCATACCTGTGCATACTGGAAATATTCTTATTGGACGAGGAACTGAAATGCGTAAACGTGCAAGAAACAAACGCAAAGTACAACAACAACACAAACACAAGTAAGAAACGTAATAATTCATCTTGTATTATGTCTACTATACTTTACTCTTCCCGTACGCAAGCCGTTCAAGCGCTTTCAATGGAAATGTTTTAGATTGTAACAACGACGCACTTTAAATACAGTGTTTTCGGGTCATTAGAACTCATCAAAGATAGGGAAATGAAACGCGTTGCTAAAAGCATATTTTGTGGCTAAGTTAACTTACCTTATTCCATGAAATAAACGAGTCACGAAAGTGGTTTTTCAAAATTCACGTTAATTTAATGACCGTTAATTAAATGCAGTGTTAATTTAAAGACTGTTAATTTCATGACTCGTTAATTAAAATACTGTTAATTTGGTGAATTTTTTACAATATATAAAAGCCTAAACTTTAAAATACAATTTTTTACAAATTTTCTACTATTTCCTCATCATCGGACGATAGCTCAACGGTGTTCTCCTTTTCAGCGATCTTTTTTAAATAGCTTTTGTATCATCTTCATACTCTGATCCAAGTGGAAAATTAACTGAAAGCACTTTTTCTTTCAAAATTTTTAAATTTTTACCAGTCTTTCCAAACAACGAAAAGTTTTATTTCGATTTCTAAACCGACTTGTAATAGAGGAGACAGCTTCACTACCGTGGATTCACCTGTTGCCGAAATTTTTGCTTCGTGTGATATGGCATATTCTCAAATTCGCGTTAAATAAATGCATTTTTGAAAACAACTTTTCTCAACCGCGTTAATTAAATGTCTTTTTAAAAATGATTTCATTGAACCGCGTTAATTTCATGACAGTTAATTTAATTCGCGTTAATTTCTTGACCCGTTAATTTCGTAGTGTCCAAGGGAACTTTTAAATTTCTCGCCTACCCAAACTTTTAAATCCATAATTTCGTTGCAATCCGGCTTTTGTTTGTTCAAGTCTTTGTTTGTAGGACCAACGAAATGAGATTGGTGGTTCCCCAATAAAAAATCTATTTTTTTTGGAATTTTCAAAAGTACTTCATTCTGATGCAAAATTTATCAGTGAATTCAAAAATGACAAATACTGGCATGAAAAGTTCTAAAAAAGAAGTTATGAGCATTTTTCTTGACCTTAGAACGATTTTTTGCCCTTAGCAACAACCTTAGCAACAAGCATTAAGGCTGTTTTCTTAACGGATTTGCGTGACTTTGACGGGGGAAATTGTGCCCGAACGAGGGCCGAGCATATAGCGAACGTTTGCTGTTTTAAGGATATACTTTGAAGCCCCAAAACAGTTGATCAAAGGGAAGCAACAGGCAAGGTAAAATGTAGAAAAATGGGTTCAAATGAAAGCAGAAAGAGAACTAGAGCAAGAAAAAGAAAGTTTAATGGTAATCAACATTAGAAAACAGTTGTTTTAACAGCTACCAGTCCAACT
>JASGCC010000681.1:0-62800 GCA_030067915.1 Hydractinia echinata
GCACCGCAAGAGATTTATTTCCACGCCGCTACAATATAAGAACCTGAGACGAAGGTTGTCGTCCCTAATGGACAATTATCCCTGTATAATTACGGAAAAAATCGAATCACATAAGAACTCGGTCACTTCTGAAATGCCTCGTTTATCATTTCCACGGCTAAAACATATAGAAACCTGAGACGAGTTGTCGTCCTAAATGACAATTATCTGTATCATAACGAAAAATCCGCCAAATTGATGAGACACTCGTTCTATCTAAATGCTCGTTTCTCAATTCTACGAGCTAAAATATATATAGAACCTCGGGACAGGTTGTCGCTGCCTAAATGACCAATTATCCTGTATCAAATCCGAAAAATCGCAAAATAATTGAGACCACTCGTCTCTTTCAAATGCCTCGTTTATCAAATTTTTACGGCCTAAATACTATAGAACCTGAGACGAAGTTGGTCGTCCTAAAATGAACAATTATCATTGTACTAATACAAACAATCGCAATATTTGCATCGTCCACTGTGAAATGCTCGGTTTTTTATAAATTCACCGGCTAAAATAATATAGAACCTGAGACGAGCGCTTGTCGTCCTAAATGGACCAATTATCCTGTATCAATACGAAAAATCGCAAATACATAAGACTCGTCAACTTTGGAACTAACTGCGTTTATCCAATTCCACGGCTAAAATATATAGAACCTGAGACGAGTTGTCGCTCCCTAAATTGACAATTTATGCTGTATCCAATAGGAAAAAATCGGCAACATACATGAACTCTCGTCTCTTTTAAATGCCTCGTTTACTTAATTTATTACGGCTAACAATATAGAACCCTGAGATGAGGTTTGCTCGACCCTAAAGTACAATTATCCTTTATCAATACCAAAAATCCGCAAAATATATGAGACCCTAGTCACTTTTAAAAATGCTCGTTTATCAACTTTAACAACTAAAATATATAGAACTGAGACGAGGTTGTTCGTCCTAATGAACCAATTATCTTGTATCAACTACGAAAAATCGCCAATATATGATACTCGTTTTTTTAAAATGCCTCGGTTTATCAAGTTTTACGGCCGAAATATACTAGAAACCTGCGACGAGTTGTCGCTCCTATGCCAATTAATTCTGTATCAATACGAAAAATCGCAAATGCATGACACTCGTCACTTTGAAATGCCTTCGTTTATTCAATTTTTACGGCTAAATATATAGAACCTGAAAGACGAGGTTGTCGTCCCTAAATGACCAAACTTATCCTGTATTAATACGAAAAATCGCAAATATGAGACTCCGTCACTTCTGAATGCTCGTTTATCAATTCACGGCTAAATATTAGAAAACCTGAGACGAGGTCTTGTCGTCCCCTAAATGCAATTATCCTGTATCAATACGAAAATCGCAAAATACCTGAGACTCAGTCACTTTGAATGCCTCGTTCTATCAATTCCAACGGCTAAAAATACTATAGAACCTAGAGACGAGGTGTCGTCCCCTAATGACATTATCTTGTATGCATAACGAAAAATCGCAAATATTGATACTCGTTTCTTCTTAAACTGCCTCGTTTATCAAGTTTTACGGGCCGAAACTCATATAGAACCTGAAGCAACCGAGCGTTGTTGTCCCAAAATGACAATTATCATGTATAATACGAAAAATCCGCAAAATGCATGACACTTCGTCACTTTGAAATGTAGTTTATTCAATTTTTACAGACTAAAATCATATATATCAGAACTGAGACGAAGTTGCGTCTACAATGACAATTATCTCTTGTATCAATAGCGAAAAATCCGCAAATATATGAATTATCGTTTCTTTTAATGCTCGTTTATCAAGTTTACGGGCGAAATATAAGAACTGCGACGAAGGTTGTCGTCTAAATGCGACAATTATCCTGTATCAATGCGAAAAATCGAATGCATGACCCTCGTCACTATTGAAAATGCCTCGTTTCAATTTACGGATAATATACTGGAGACCGAGATTGTCGTCGCTAAATGACAATTACCCTGATATCAATACGAAAAATCGCAAATACATGAGAACTCGTCACTTTGAAATGCCTCGTTTATCATTCCAGCGGCTAAAATATATTAGAACCTGAGACGAGGTTGTCGTCCTAAATGACAATTAATCCTGTATCAATACGAAAAATTTCCAATCACATAAGACTCGTCTTTGAAATGCCTCGTTTTATCAATTCCACGGCCTAAAATATATAGAACCTGAAGACGAGGTTGTTCGTCCTAAAGACAATTATCCTGTATCATACGCACAAAATCCCGCAAATATATGAAGACACTCGTCTCTAATTAAAATGCCTCGTTTATCAATTCTACGGGGCTAAAATATATAGAACTGGGACACAGGTTGTCGTCAAATGACAAATTATCCTGTATCAATACGAAAAAATCGCAAATATATGAGACACTCGTCTCTTTCAAATGCCTCGTTTATCAATTTTATCGCGCTAAAAATGATATAGAACCCTGAAGACGCAGTTGTCGTCCTAAATGACAATTATTTGTATCAATACAAACGCAATAACCTTGCACTCGTCACTGTTGAAATGCGCCTCGTTTTTCAATTTTACGGCTAAAATATATAGTACCTGAGACGAGGTTTGTCGTCCTAAAGTGACCAATTAATCCTGTATCAAATACGAAAAAATCGCAAATCACATGACCCTCGTCATTTGAAATGCCTGTTTAATCATTCCACGGCTAAAATACTATAGAACCTGAAGACGAGGTTGTCGTCCTAAATGACAATTTAATGCTGGTATCAATAGGAAAAATCCAAAATATGACTCGTCCTCTTTTAAAATGCCTCGTTTATTAATTCCACGGCTAAAATATAAGAACCTGAGACGACCGGTTGTCGAACCTAAAAGTACAATTATCCTTTATCAATACCAAAATGCAAAAATATATGAGAACTAGTCACTTTGAATGCCTCGTTTATCAATTTTTACGGGTAAAATCATATAAAAATATATAGAACCTGAGACGAGGTTGTCGTCCCTAAATGACAATTATCCTGTATCAATACGAAAAATCGCAAAATATGACACTCGTCACTTTAAATGCCTCGTTTATCAATTTTACGGCTAAAATATATAGAACCTGAGACGAGTTGTCGTCCCTAAATGACAATTATCCTGTATCAATACGAAAAATCGCAAATATATGAGACTCGTCTCTTTGAAATGCCTCGTTTATCAATTACGGCTAAAATATATAGAACCTGAGACGAGGTTGTCGTCCCTAAATGACAATTATCCTGTATCAATACGAAAAATCGCAAATATATGACACTCGTCTCTTTAAATGCCTCGTTTATCAATTTTACGGCTAAAATATATAGAACCTGAGACGAGGTTGTCGTCTATAAATGACAATTATCCTGTATCAATACGAAAAATCGCAAATATATGAGACACTCGTCATTTTTAAATTCTTCGTTGATCAATTTTACGGCTAAAATATATAGAACCTGAGACGAGGTTGTCGTCCCTAAATGACAATTATCTGTATCAATACGAAAAATCGCAAATATATGAGACACTCGTCTCTTTTAAATGCCTCGTTTATCAATTTTACGGCTAAAATATATAGAACCTGAGACGAGTTGTGTCCCTAAATGACAATTATCTTGTATCAATACAAAAAATCGCAAATATATGCACTCGTCACTTTAAATGCCTCGTTTATCAATTTTACGGCTAAAATATATAGAACCTGAGACGAGGTTGTCGTCCCTAAAGTGACAATTATCCTGTATCAATACGAAAAATCGCAAATATATGACACTCGTCACTTTGAAATGCCTCGTTTATCAATTACGGCTAAAATATATAGAACCTGAGACGAGGTTGTCCCTAAATGACAATTATCTGTATCAATACGAAAAATCGCAAATACATGACACTCGTCACTTTGAAATGCCTCGTTTATCAATTACGGCTAAAATATATAGAACCTGAGACGAGTTGTCGACCCTAAATGACAATTATCCTGTATCAATACGAAAAATCGCAAATATATGACACTCGTCACTTTAAATGCCTCGTTTATCAATTTTACGGCTAAAATATATAGAACCTGAGACGAGGTTGTCGTCCCTAAAGACAATTATCTGTATCAATACGAAAAATCGCAAATATATGAGACACTCGTCTCTTTTAAATGCCTCGTTTATCAATTTTACCTAAAATATAAGAACCTGAACGAGGTTGTTGCCCTAAATACAATTATCTGTATCAATACGAAAAATCGCAAATATATGACACTCGTCTCTTTTAAATGCCTCGTTTATTATTTACGGCTAAAATATAAGAACCTGAGACGAGGTTGTCGTCCCTAAATGACAATTATCCTGTATCAATACGAAAAATCGCAAATATAAGACACTCGTCACTTTAAATGCCTCGTTTATCAATTTACGGCTAAAAATATATAGAACCTGAGACGAGGTTGTCGTCCCTAAATGACAATTATCTGTATCAATACGAAAAATCGCAAATATAGACACTCGTCTCTTTAAATGCCTCGTTTATCAATTTACGGCTAAAATATATAGAACCTGAGACAGGTTGTCGTGCCTAAATGACAATTATCTGTATCAATACGAAAAATCGCAAAATATGAGACACTCGTCTTTTAAATGCCTCGTTTATCAATTTTACGGCTAAAATATATAGAACCTGAGACGAGGTTGTCGTCCCTAAATGACAATTATCTTGTATCAATACGAAAAATCGCAAATATATGAACACTCGTCACTTTAAATGCCTCGTTTATCAATTTTACGGCTAAAATATATAGAACCTGAGACGAGGTTGTCGTCCCTAAATGACAATTATCTGTATCAATACGAAAAATCGCAAATACATAAGACTCGTCACTTTAAATGCCTCGTTTATCAATTACGGCTAAAATATATAGAACCTGAGACGAGGTTGTCGTCCCTAAATGACAATTATCTGTATCAATACGAAAAATCGCAAATATATGACACTCGTCTCTTTTAAATGCCTCGTTTATCAATTTTACGGCTAAAATATAAGAACCTGAGACGAGGTTGTCGACCCTAAATACAATTATCTTGTATCAATACAAAAATCGCAAATATATGAGACTCGTCACTTTTAAATGCCTCGTTTATCAATTTTACACTAAAATATATAGAACCTGAGACGAGGTTGTCGTCCCTAAATGACAATTATCTTGTATCAATACGAAAAATCGCAAATATATGACACTCGTCTTTTAAATGCCTCGTTTATCAATTTTACGGCAAATATATAGAACCTGAGACGAGGTTGTCGTCCCTAAATGACAATTATCTGTATCAATACGAAAAATCGCAATATATGACACTCGTCACTTTAAATGCCTCGTTTATCAATTTTACGGCTAAAATATATAGAACCTGAGACGAGGTTGTCGTCCCTAAATGACAATTATCTGTATCAATACGAAAAATCGCAAATACATGAGACTCGTCACTTTTAAATGCCTCGTTTATCAATTACGGCTAAAATATATAGAACCTGAGACGAGGTTGTCGTCCCTAAATGACAATTATCCTGTATCAATACGAAAAATCGCAAATAATAGACACTCGTCACTTTGAAATGCCTCGTTTATCAATTACGGCTAAAATATATAGAACCTGAGACGAGGTTGTCGTCCCTAAATGACAATTATCTTGTATCAATACGAAAAATCGCAAATATATGACTCGTCTTTTAAATGCCTCGTTTATCAATTTTACGGCTAAAATATATAGAACCTGAGACGAGGTTGTCGTCCCTAAATGACAATTATCTGTATCAATACGAAAAATCGCAAATATATGACACTCGTCACTTTAAATGCCTCGTTTATCAATTTTACACTAAAATATATAGAACCTGAGACGAGTTGTCGTCCCTAAATGACAATTATCTTGTATCAATACGAAAAATCGCAAATATATGACACTCGTCTTTTAAATGCCTCGTTTATCAATTTTACGGCAAATATATAGAACCTGAGACGAGGTTGTCGTCCCTAAATGACAATTATCTGTATCAATACGAAAAATCGCAAATATGATGACACTCGTCACTTTGAAATGCCTCGTTTATCAATTTTACGGCTAAAATATATGGAGACGAGGTTGTCGTCCCTAAATGACAATTATCTGTATCAATACGAAAAATCGCAAATATATGAGACTCGTCACTTTGAAATGCCTCGTTTATCAATTTTACGGCTAAAATATATAGAACCTGAGACGAGGTTGTCGTCCCTAAATGACAATTATCTGTATCAATACGAAAAATCGCAAATACATAAGACTCGTCACTTTTAAATGCCTCGTTTATCAATTACGGCTAAAATATATAGAACCTGAGACGAGGTTGTCGTCCCTAAATGACAATTATCTGTATCAATACGAAAAATCGCAAATATATGACACTCGTCTCTTTAAATGCCTCGTTTATCAATTTTACGGCTAAAATATATAGAACCTGGACAAGGTTGTCGTGCCTAAATGACAATTATCTGTATCAATACGAAAAATCGCAAATATATGAGACACTCGTCTCTTTTAAATGCCTCGTTTATCAATTTTACGGCTAAAATATATAGAACCTGAGACGAGGTTGTCGTCCCTAAATGACAATTATCTTGTATCAATACGAAAAATCGCAAATATTGACACTCGTCATTTAAATGCCTCGTTTATCAATTTTACGGCTAAAATATATAGAACCTGAGACGAGGTTGTCGTCCCTAAATGACAATTATCTGTATCAATACGAAAAATCGCAAATATATGACACTCGTCTCTTTTAAATGCCTCGTTTATCAATTTTACGGCTAAAATATATAGAACCTGAGACGAGGTTGTCGTCCCTAAATGACAATTATCTGTATCAATAAAAATCGCAAATATATGACACTCGTCTCTTTTAAATGCCTCGTTTATCAATTACGGCTAAAATATAAGAACCTGAGACGAGGTTGTCGACCCTAAAGTACAATTATCCTTGTATCAATACAAAAATCGCAAATATATGACACTCGTCACTTTAAATGCCTCGTTTATCAATTTTACGGCTAAAATATATAGAACCTGAGACGAGGTTGTCGTCCCTAAATGACAATTATCTGTATCAATACGAAAAATCGCAAATATGACACTCGTCACTTTAAATGCCTCGTTTATCAATTTTACGGCTAAAATATATAGAACCTGAGACGAGGTTGTCGTCCCTAAATGACAATTATCTGTATCAATACGAAAAATCGCAAATATATGACACTCGTCTCTTTAAATGCCTCGTTTATCAATTACGGCTAAAATATATAGAACCTGGACAAGGTTGTCGTGCCTAAATGACAATTATCTGTATCAATACGAAAAATCGCAAATATATGAGACACTCGTCTCTTTAAATGCCTCGTTTATCAATTTTACGGCTAAAATATATAGAACCTGAGACGAGGTTGTCGACCCTAAATGACAATTATCTGTATCAATACGAAAAATCGCAAATATATGACACTCGTCACTTTGAAATGCCTCGTTTATCAATTACGGCTAAAATATATAGAACCTGAGACGAGGTTGTCGTCCCTAAATGACAATTATCCTGTATCAATACGAAAAATCGCAAATATATGAGACACTCGTCTCTTTAAATGCCTCGTTTATCAATTTACGGCTAAAATATATAGAACCTGGACAAGGTTGTCGTGCCTAAATGACAATTATCTTGTATCAATACGAAAAATCGCAAATATATGACACTCGTCTCTTTAAATGCCTCGTTTATCAATTTTACGGCTAAAATATATAGAACCTGAGACGAGGTTGTCGTCCCTAAATGACAATTATCTTGTATCAATACAAAAATCGCAAATATATGACACTCGTCACTTTAAATGCCTCGTTTATCAATTTTACGGCTAAAATATATAGAACCTGAGACGAGGTTGTCGTCCCTAAATGACAATTATCTGTATCAATACGAAAAATCGCAAAATATGACACTCGTCACTTTGAAATGCCTCGTTTATCAATTTTACGGCTAAAATATATAGAACCTGAGACGAGGTTGTCGTCCCTAAATGACAATTATCTGTATAATACGAAAAATCGCAAAATGACACTCGTCACTTTAAATGCCTCGTTTATCAATTTACGGCTAAAATATATAGAACCTGAGACGAGGTTGTCGTCCCTAAATGACAATTATCTGTATCAATACGAAAAATCGCAAATATATGACACTCGTCACTTTAAATGCCTCGTTTATCAATTACGGCTAAAATATATAGAACCTGAGACGAGGTTGTCGTCCCTAAATGACAATTATCTTGTATCAATACGAAAAATCGCAAATATATGATACTCGTCTTTTAAATGCCTCGTTTATCAATTTTACGGCTAAAATATATAGAACCTGAGACGAGGTTGTCGTCCCTAAATGACAATTATCTGTATCAATACGAAAAATCGCAAATATATGACACTCGTCACTTTTAAATGCCTCGTTTATCAATTTTACAACTAAAATATATAGAACCTGAGACGAGGTTGCGTCCCTAAATGACAATTATCTTGTATCAATACGAAAAATCGCAAATATATGATACTCGTCTTTTAAATGCCTCGTTTATCAATTTTACGGCGAAATATATAGAACCTGAGACGAGGTTGTCGTCCCTAAATGACAATTATCTGTATCAATACGAAAAATCGCAAATGATGACCTCGTCACTTTAAATGCCTCGTTTATCAATTTTACGGCTAAAATATATGAGACGAGGTTGTCGTCCCTAAATGACAATTATCCTGTATCAATACGAAAAATCGCAAATATATGAGACTCGTCACTTTAAATGCCTCGTTTATCAATTACGGCTAAAATATATAGAACCTGAGACGAGGTTGTCGTCCCTAAATGACAATTATCCTGTATCAATACGAAAAATCGCAAATATATAAACTCGTCACTTTTAAATGCCTCGTTTATCAATTTTACGGCTAAAATATATAGAACCTGAGACGAGGTTGTCGTCCCTAAATGACAATTATCCTGTATCAATACGAAAAATCGCAAATATATGAGACACTCGTCTCTATTAAATGCCTCGTTTATCAATTCTACGGCTAAAATATATAGAACCTGGGACGAGGTTGTCGTGCCTAAATGACAATTATCTGTATCAATACGAAAAATCGCAAATATATGAGACACTCGTCTCTTTAAATGCCTCGTTTATCAATTTTACGGCTAAAATATATAGAACCTGAGACGAGGTTGTCGTCCCTAAATGACAATTATCTTGTATCAATACGAAAAATCGCAAATATTGCCACTCGTCACTTTGAAATGCCTCGTTTATCAATTTTACGGCTAAAATATAGAACCTGAGACGAGGTTGTCGTCCCTAAATGACAATTATCTGTATCAATACGAAAAATCGCAAATACATGACACTCGTCACTTTGAAATGCCTCGTTTATCAATTCCACGGCTAAAATATATAGAACCTGAGACGAGGTTGTCGTCCCTAAATGACAATTATGCTGTATCAATACGAAAAATCGCAAATACATGACACTCGTCTCTTTTAAATGCCTCGTTTATCAATTCCACGGCTAAAATATAGAACCTGAGACGAGGTTGTCGACCCTAAAGTACAATTATCCTTGTATCAATACGAAAAATCGCAAATATATGAGACTCGTCACTTTTAAATGCCTCGTTTATCAATTTTACGCTAAAATATATAGAACCTGAGACGAGGTTGTCGTCCCTAAATGACAATTATCTTGTATCAATACGAAAAATCGCAAATATATGATACTCGTCTCTTTTAAATGCCTCGTTTATCAATTTACGGCTAAAATATATAGAACCTGAGACGAGGTTGTCGTCCCTAAATGACAATTATCCTGTATCAATACGAAAAATCGCAAATATGACACTCGTCACTTTGAAATGCCTCGTTTATCAATTTTACGGCTAAAATATATAGAACCTGAGACGAGGTTGTCGTCCCTAAATGACAATTATCCTGTATCAATACGAAAAATCGCAAATACATGAGACTCGTCACTTTGAAATGCCTCGTTTATCAATTTTACGGCTAAAATATATAGAACCTGAGACGAGGTTGTCGTCCCTAAATGACAATTATCCTGTATCAATACGAAAAATCGCAAATACATGAGACTCGTCACTTTGAAATGCCTCGTTTATCAATTCCACGGCTAAAATATATAGAACCTGAGACGAGGTTGTCGTCCCTAAATGACAATTATCCTGTATCAATACGAAAAATCGCAAATATATGAGACACTCTCTCTTTTAAATGCCTCGTTTATCAACTTTACAACTAAAATATATAGAACCTGAGACGAGGTTGTCGTCCCTAAATGACAATTATCTTGTATCAATACGAAAAATCGCAAATATATGATACTCGTTTCTTTTAAATGCCTCGTTTATCAAGTTTACGGCTAAAATATATAGTACCTGAGACGAGGTTGTCGTCCCTAAATGACAATTATCTGTATCAATACGAAAAATCGCAAATACATGACACTCGTCACTTTGAAATGCCTCGTTTATCAATTCCACGGCTAAAATATATAGAACCTGAGACGAGGTTGTCGTCCCTAAATGACAATTATGCTGTATCAATAGGAAAAATCGCAAATACATGACACTCGTCTCTTTTAAATGCCTCGTTTATTAATTCCACGGCTAAAATATAAGAACCTGAGACGAGGTTGTCGACCCTAAAGTACAATTATCCTTTATCAATACCAAAAATCGCAAATATATGAGACTAGTCACTTTTAAATGCCTCGTTTATCAACTTTACAACTAAAATATATAGAACCTGAGACGAGGTTGTCGTCCCTAAATGACAATTATCTTGTATCAATACGAAAAATCGCAAATATATGATACTCGTTTCTTTTAAATGCCTCGTTTATCAAGTTTACGGCCGAAATATATAGAACCTGAGACGAGGTTGTCGTCCCTAAATGACAATTATCCTGTATCAATACGAAAAATCGCAAATGCATGACACTCGTCACTTTGAAATGCCTCGTTTATCAATTTTACGGCTAAAATATATAGAACCTGAGACGAGGTTGTCGTCCCTAAATGACAATTATCCTGTATCAATACGAAAAATCGCAAATACATGAGACTCGTCACTTTGAAATGCCTCGTTTATCAATTCCACGGCTAAAATATATAGAACCTGAGACGAGGTTGTCGTCCCTAAATGACAATTATCCTGTATCAATACGAAAAATCGCAAATACATGAGACTCGTCACTTTGAAATGCCTCGTTTATCAATTCCACGGCTAAAATATATAGAACCTGAGACGAGGTTGTCGTCCCTAAATGACAATTATCCTGTATCAATACGAAAAATCGCAAATATATGAGACACTCGTCTCTTTTAAATGCCTCGTTTATCAATTCTACGGCTAAAATATATAGAACCTGGGACAAGGTTGTCGTCCCTAAATGACAATTATCCTGTATCAATACGAAAAATCGCAAATATATGAGACACTCGTCTCTTTCAAATGCCTCGTTTATCAATTTTACGGCTAAAATATATAGAACCTGAGACGAAGTTGTCGTCCCTAAATGACAATTATCTTCTATCAATACAAAAAATCGCAAATACATGCCACTCGTCACTTTGAAATGCCTCGTTTATCAATTTTACGGCTAAAATATATAGAACCTGAGACGAGGTTGTCGTCCCTAAGTGACAATTATCCTGTATCAATACGAAAAATCGCAAATACATGACACTCGTCACTTTGAAATACCTCGTTTATCAATTCCACGGCTAAAATATATAGAACCTGAGACGAGGTTGTCGTCCCTAAATGACAATTATGCTGTATCAATACGAAAAATCGCAAATACATGACACTCGTCACTTTGAAATGCCTCGTTTATTAATTCCACAGCTAAAATATATAGAACCTGAGACGAGGTTTTCGTCCCTAAATGACAATTATGCTGTATCAATACGAAAAATCGCAAATATATGAGACACTCGTCTCTTTTAAATGCCTCGTTTATCAATTTTACGGCTAAAATATAAGAACCTGAAACGAGGTTGTTGGCCCCAAAGTAAATTATCCTGTATCAATACGAAAAATCGCAAATACATGACACTCGTCTCTTTTAAATGCCTCGTTTATTATTTCCACCGCTAAAATATAAGAACCTGAGACGAGGTTGTCGACCGTAAAGTACAATTATCTTGTATCAATACGAAAAATCGCAAATAGCTACATGACACTCGTCACTTTGAAATGCCTCGTTAATCAATTTTACGGCCAACATATATAGAACCTGAGACGAGGTTGTCGACCCTAAATGACAATTATCTTGTATCAATACGAAAAATCGCAAATATATAACACTCATCTCTTTTAAATGCCTCGTTTATAAATTTTACGGCTAAAATATATAGAACCTGAGACGAGGTTGTTGACCCTAAAGTACAATTATCCTGTATCAATACGAAAAATCGCAAATCACGTTAGTTTGGCGATGGAAAGTTATTATGCGCAAGCGCAAACATGGCGTAATTTTTTTCAATGAATTCAAGATGGCGGCCATAAAATCACGCGCCCTCCAGAAGTCCATAAAAATCAACAATAGTGTTTTTGTTTTGGTCGCGCTCTATTAACAAAATTATACCGCTGACTTAAAAAGAAGCCGAGGAAATATGTAGAAGCAGGCATGTGTGACAACGGATGTATTCCAACAGCGTGCGCTATAAGGCTTTGGAACGGAAGAAGCGAGGTACTCAAAATCTCTCTTTTTATCACCTATAACAGAAGAAGTAAAATAATTTAATTTCAGAAGTTTTTCAAACCGTGATGTTGGATGTTTTAGACTCACAAATGATTCATCTTTCCAGAAATACCATTCACATTAGCCTAACAATTGATCTGGCAAAGGTTTTTAGCTGATAATTTTTGGAAAATTTTACAAGAAAAAAATGATATCGAAATACGATTAAAGGTAACGTATGTCTTTTGTTTTGCTATTGTACGTAAGTTCTGTTCATTCCTCAGTTTCTTTACGTTTTTTTTTGACTGCACTTTTGGCCTCATCTGCAGTGACCTAGGGTGAACACGGATAAAATGTTCCTTAATCATGCTCTTGACCCTTGATGTCGCTGATGGCATTCGACAAAAAATGCTTTTTAGAGCATTAAATTCCGGATGAATTCCTTCTTCTCCTTGCTCACTGTATATGCCCAACCCAGTAGGCCATTTTTGGAGAAATGGAATCACATGGTCTTCCAAAATATGTAATTTTGGGTTATTGTCCCATTTGGCCAAGTTTGACGGTAGTAAATCATCAAATCAGATATGGCGTTTCCTAAAATGATATATAAAAAGGCGTATATACATTTTAGATATCTATATACAACTTACAGCATATAGCTAACTTGCGCAGTTCTGTCAACTTTTTATCGTCAAACAATTCGCTTTTACTCATGAGGTTGTGACATTTTGAATATTTTAAAAACAACTCTTTAAATTGTTGACTGATGCTAATTGATTCAAAATGAACATTACTGCCGCGAAATCCAAGTTGTGTGATTAAAATTGGCAATGAGTTGCACAGTTTCACGATATTATCAACCTAAAGAGAGAGAAAAATAAAAAATGTGGTAATAGTAAATATTTAAAGTGACTAGCCCCCAAAAATACAGAAACCTATAACTAGCAGATCATTATTTCGGCTGGGGACACCTGAAAACAAAAGGAACAATATTTTAATTTTGAACTTTTGCTGAAAGCTATGAAATTGATTTTAACCTTTAGCATTTTGTGGACGTGATTACCAACAAAACTCTTTCCATGATAAGCTTGTCTTTGTACATGAAGTTGACATAATGTCTCGTCAAGCTTTTGTACACATGGTCCATAGGTTTTTTTAAGCACTGGTGATTTCATCAACTTTGACAATTCTTCCTCCTAGTAAAACAAGACACAATTGCATTTGTTATCAAAATTTTAAAACCAATTTTTTTTTTTCAATATTGCAAAAAAACTAGATACCTTTTCTACCGCTTTTTCAAAAATCTCCCTAATTTCTTCTTCTTTTTCTGGATTTTCAAGCATGTTTTTCAAAATTGCATCATTAACTAACTTAACTTTTTCATAACAATCATCAATTTTGTATTGCAAGTTTTTTACTTGCGTATGTAATTCAGCGAAGATGGTAATATCACTGTCGCTTGTTGGTATTCCTTCCTCTGCATTGGCAATTTTTAAATCCAACATTCTGCATCTTTCTTCAAGCATGTTGAAAAATTTCAAGTATGTCCCCAATGATATGTGTAATACAGGGGGAGCAACCTAAATATAGAAAACTAAACTAAATTTACGTTGTATAACAAAATATTTATAAAATATTTTGACTGGTAAGTCAACTTTGAAAAAAAGTAAAATTATACCTGATCAATGGGGACATTAAATAATGGCTCACTAATAACATTATTAAAGAGTTTAGCTCTCTTTATGTTTCCTCCATCCAGCATGAAACTTTGAAAATCATTTTTCAAAGATTCCAAAGTACGGGTCCCAAAAATTTGTCGTTCCATTTTTGACACTTGCATTTGGGAATATGTAATGTCACAATACAAGCAACAATGACGACCTAAGTTAACAAAAAAGGTATCACGCCACATGAAATTATGCCACTAAAATTTTCCAAATACTAAAAGTGAAATTAACATTCTGAAAAATATGTTAAATGTCCAATTGTTTTCAAAAATTGAGAGTTACCATTTGCTCCTGTAAGCCCATACGCTGCACACAAGAATGCATAATCTCCAAACATAAATATGCGTATTTGATGATTCCTGAATTTAATTAAAAGTAGGTCATTTTTGACAGAAATATTTTATTCACCAAGTACAGAAAATATATACTCACATCCATTTACTGGTTTGAAGTCTTTCTACCTGATTTTTAAAGGATTCCAATGCAACATTTAGGTTCAACCTGTAGTCTTTTGCTTCAAAGTAGGAAAAAACAATTGTGTTGCGTTTGTTGTTTGGCTTTTCTACGTTACAAATTTGGTAGCTCATTTTGAACGAGCCACCACCATGGTCACCACCTATCTTCACATGAACCTCGTTTCCCAATCCAATACGGTGCTTAATTAAACTGCATCTTAAGGGAATGTACAAAATTTTAGTTAACAAGCATGTTTTGTGCCTAATGAATAGTATCAACAATGTCAATCTGTGTATGAACAGTATCTTACTCATTAAGTTTATCCAACTGATTCAAAACATGAAAACTTAGGTCAATAATGTATGCCCAAGGTGCTCTTCTGATTTCGTACTTTCCTTTGAATTCTTTAGATTCATTGTAAATGGTGTCTCCTCAACCATGAATTCATCACCGGACCATGATTTCGCTAAATCTCGTTGCTTACCAATCGAGGCTGGCTTTACATTAAATGTTTTCAGCCACCTGTGTAAAGAATATCAAGGTAAATTTAATTGGATAATTTCATTAAATACTCTTTATCATGATCTTACATTTTTTTATAAACAATTTTCTATTTTCACCACTTATTCGGCCCAGCCTAATTGTTTAGCAACCGTTTAAAATGGTCTTGTTTAAAAAACAGTGTACCTTGCCATTGTTTTTTATTTCTCCCAAGGTACACCCATGTCCGCCTTCATTGCCACCATACTTTCTTCATCAATTATTACTGGTGGGATATTTCCCAACTTTAAAATCCGCAATCTTTCATCCTCATCAAATGATTTCACCAGTGCTGATGTTTGTCGAGTCAATGATTCTATATTTGATCCAGCTATTGTATCAATGCTTTTGCGAATAATGTTCCCTCTAATCTTTACTGTTCGGGTAGACGCTGTTTCTGTTTCAACATACGCTTTTCTTGTTGATGTTATGCACACAGGCTAAAAAGGGAAAGTTATTTGCAAGACAAATTTTGGGAATTTTTGGAAAATTCTGAGAAATCTGTAATCCACCCAACATGTAAAATTGATGTAATTTTTAAGCATTGTAATATTTTTTGTAGTAGGAATGGAATGGTGCGATATAAATTTCTTTTCTTATAGTTGAAGTTTTTACAAAAAAAAGTTTCAAAAAATAATGCTTGCAAAGCAAAAGAATTTAGGTTTTTGTTATGTATTTGCTTTAATTTATTTAGACCAATCACTTACCCTTGGGCCACCAGATTTAAATTCCGCAACACCCGAATTGCTACTGGCTAACTTCTGCTTGATTACATGAAGTGCTGCGTCTTCCACTTCTCTTGGAATTTTTGAGACATCGTCCATCATAAGAATGTCATTGACCTTCATTGCTGGAGTGCTTGTTGCTTTTTTTAATTCATTGCAATAAGATGGAATTTTTTCAATATCCGCAACAGAGAAGGTTTTGCCACATTTATCTATGCACTCAATTTGGAGACATCGCAGCATAGCTGTAACATTTGTGCTTGGACTTAATATTGAAAATTGACTACCACATGAAGGACATACTGTTTCGCTTATTCTTCTGCCTTCGATTTTCGGTAAAATGCAGTTTAAACAGAATGAATGCTGACATTCTTGGAGAATAACTGGAGAATGAAATATTTGCAAACAGATGTCACAAACACAAAGCCTTAAGTGTGGATTATGTATCTTGCTGATGTTATTTATATTTAATTTGTCATGTGGAAAAACATCCTTTGGTGTAATTGACTGTAGTGATGTAATAGCTTCTCTGTTCCAAATCAAATCATTGCTTTTTCTTCTGCCTCTGCCTATCCCTTTGTTGCTCTTTTTTGGTGGCCTGCCACCTTTTTTTATTTTTGGGACTAGCTGACAAACTGAACAATTGTCAGAATGTGGTTCCCAAGTTGATACTTGAAATGTGGTTGCCAATGTAGAATTTCTTGTTTGGCTATTTTTCATTTTGGCATAACAATTTAAGCAAATTTTTGCTGGGTGTACATCTGCTTTATCATTTTTAATGTCTATGTAAAAGGCAGATTTTACCATTTCAGAAATATTTTCAAGGTGGTACTGTTCTTTCTTTAATTTGCTTGAACATATTCGACACAGGTAGCTTAAGTTTTCTCTGTGAAACATGTCAGCCATTATGAATATGCTAGCTACCCCGAACTTCCTTTTTCCTTTATATTTTTTTGAAACTAATTGTTAGGTTAATTTGATTTAATGTTTTGAGTTGGCAAAAGATCAATTTTTTCAGTAAAAGTTATCAAAGTTTCCAAAAAACTTTTAAATATGTCAAAATCTATGGAACGCCATAACTATCTTATGTATTTGAGTTTTATTACATTATGCACAGTTTTATTACATTATGTGCATTTTCTATTACATTATGTGTATTTTCTATTACATTATGCGCATTTTCTATTACATTATGTGCATTTTCTATTACATTATGTGTATTTTCTATTACATTATGCGCAGTTTCTATTACATTATGTGTATTTTCTATTACATTATGCGCAGTTTCTATTACATTATGCGCAGTTTCTATTACATTATGTGCATTTTCTATTACATTATGTGTATTTTCTATTACATTATGTGCAGTTTCTATTACATTATGTGCATTTTCTATTACATTATGTGCATTTTCTATTACATTATGTGTATTTTCTATTACATTATGCGCAGTTTCTATTACATTATGCGCAGTTTCTATTACATTATGCGCAGTTTCTATTACATTATGCGCAGTTTCTATTACATTATGTGTATTTTCTATTACATTATGTTCATTTTCTATTACATTATGCGCAGTTTCTATTACATTATGCGCAGTTTCTATTACATTATGTGCATTTTCTATTACATTATGCGCAGTTTCTATTACATTATGTGTATTTTCTATTACATTATGTTCATTTTTTATTACATTATGCGCATTTTCTATTACATTATGTGCAAGTGTAACTTGTGCATTTAGTTCCCTTCATTATATTTAAATTTAGCAGCGTTTCAACATTACGGATATATTATTTTATTATGCCACGTGACAAAATATCCCATAATCCTAAGCAAAAATATTCATATGCCAAAATATATTTTTAAGGTTACAAAATGGCGGACGAGACGATGGCAAACATTCTTGAAGCTATGGGGTTAAAAAGCGTTATCAATAATTTCACTGAGGAAAAAATAACTGCTGATATAATTTCCAAGTTATCTGAAATGGAATTATTATCTCTGGGAGTAAAGAACCGACAAGATATGATGAGACTTCGCATAGAATGCATCACGTATGGGGAATCCGTTAGAAAAGAGAAGTCAAGCTGCGGAGCACCAAATTATGTTATTCCAAAGAATATATTAGAGAATCTTTTGAGTGAAAACTTTACAATTGCAACCATCAGTTCTATGTTTCAAGTTTCTGAAATTACTATATATAGGCGTACGCATAAATTTGGACTTTCTAAAAGAGATTTTACAGATATCAGTGAAGTCGATTTAGACGCAGAAATGAAAAAAGTAACTATAGAATTCCCAAATTGTGGAGAAAATATGTTAAAACATATTTTATATGAACGAAATGTAGTGATACCCAGACAAGTTTTAAGAGACAGCATACATACGTGGAAGTATGATTACAGGGAAGAGTACTTACAATCAGAGAATAGAAAGGCTTTGGAGAGATGTTTTCGATGGAGTTTTGTTGTTCTATTATGAACTGTTTCATTTTATGGAGGACAACTCTATTTTAGATATATTTTCATCTTATCACGTTGCAGCACTTCATTATGTGTTTTTGCCCTTAATAAATAACAAACTAGATATTTGGAATAAAGCCTGGTGCCGACACCGAATGCGGATCACAAAAGCATCACCACCGCATCAGCTTTGGATTGCTGGTCAATATCAAAACCCTATCGGAATTAAAATAGATGAACAAGAATTGGAGTGTATATGGTGTTGAAGGAGATACTTCGGAGCCTCGTTTTGAAGCATCAGGTGTTGGTAATCGACCAATTTTTACACTTCCAGATATTATATCAGAAGAATGCCAAATGCATCTACAAGAACAGATTAACAGTGAAGATCTATCAGATAACCACGGAATTACAGCATATGTAAGAGCTGTAGACATTATAGAAACAATACAATCATAATATGAGATAATATTTTCTAGTTAAAATCTGTAATTATATTAACAAACTAAAAAAGTATTGTCTATATTACATTATATATTTTCAAATAAAGTTTAAAAAAAGAACGTGTAAATCACCTGTCCCAACTTCGTGAACTGAAGTTAAAAAAAATAAAGAATATCAACCAAAAAATCAGCCTCTCAGGTGACCTGAACATACACTGCATGAAAAGCTAGATTTTCAACATATTTTGTTTAAGAGAATATGATATAATCTGATCCGAAAAAGCAGATTATATTAAAAATGACAATCTGAATTTCCTCGTGGATAATACGAAATAATCCTGTTCAATGAATATTTGACTTGTCCAGTACTCGTAGCTACGCAAATAAAATTTCGGACTACTTTCATATCTTCCTCCAAAGGTAATTGACACGGTCTTCGGGTTTTTTAAGTTTTTCTTTTTAAGATCATATCGTGCGCTTGAAACAATGATGTCTTCATTCACGGCATGGAAAGCTAGATTTTTAACATATTTTGTTTAAGAGAATATGATATAATCTGATCTGAAAAAGCAGATTATATTAAAAATGACATAATCTGAATTTCCTCGTGGATAATACGAAATAATCCTGTTTGATTATTCAGATAATATGATAGTAGCCCCGATAATATAAGATAACATTGTACGTAGATAATCTCGTCGTTGACGGACGATTATATGATATTTTCGGAACGATTTTTTTTAGATTACTGGGTGAAAAAATAATTATTTGAGGATAGAAAAAAATATTACAAGCGAAGTCTAAAATAACCTTCACTATCTATTTAAATTCCAACTGTTTACTCGTATCGTTGTGCAGCTTATTTATGCAGCCTATTAATAAAACTCAAGGAAATAGCAACCTAGTACAAAGATTTTTATGTTAAAATGACTTCAAAACATTTTTCGAACGATTATATCAGATTACGCAAACAAAAATTAATTATCTGAGGAAACAATTTTCTTTCCTGATGAAAAATTCTGTTAACGGAATAAGTAAGCAGGGTAAGGTTGTATGAAATTCTAAAGAAGATGTACCGGCTAACTAAATTACACTAGTCACAAGCAAAATAAGAACATATATACAAAATTTCATAGAAATAATAATACATAAGAAAACAAATAGAAACGAAAAAAGTAAAAGAGATTTGTTTGACTTGAAGTAACATCCAAAAAATAAAAAAAGCCCATCAAACTGAAATAAAAGTTGATTTGGTTGAACATTTGCGAAAGTCTCTCTCCAAATATTAAAGTACTTTTGTGACATTTAATTTCGTATTGATGAGTTAAAATCTGAAAATTTTATGAAGATATGGTCTAAGTTCAACTGACTATAAAAAAAAACACACAATCAAAACATACAAAAAATACAAGATAAAACAAAAGCAAACAAATAGAAGATGGAGATGTTTTTTTTAGTATTTTTTTTATTAGAACTATTTTTTAAGAAAAATGAGGCTTAGAATAGCTGAAAAATAAGAACAAAATAGGAACGAATACAAGGCTGAAATTTTACTGATACTCTACATCAAAATAAGTCAATATGCAAAAAATTATTATGAATAAAATATAATAAAAAAATTACAAATCCAATGCTCTGTATCTTGGCAAAACTACAATAACATCTTGTCCTCTCACTACAGTCTCAACTTTCACAAATTTTCCTTTAATTCGTTGAATTGGAATAAAGGATGCAGGTCCAAAATTCTCAAAATGTTTATTTCTATAAACCTGAACAAGCTTTCCATAGCTGCATTTTAAATCGTCGTCCAACTTTAAATACCATTTCGTAAGTGCAAAGTGGTGTTCGTAAGGTTGTTTATCAACATAAATAATATGTTTTAAAAACTTAATGACTTGTCCAGGTCTTGGTTCATGGAGTCCACTATTAAAATTGCCTAGTTTTCCATCAATATCACACCAATATGCAACAATGTTGGAGGAGCGAGAGCTACGTGATCCATTTGATCCGTATATTTCACCAGCAATATACAATTCAGTTGTTGCCATTGCGGAAGGTGGCACTGTTATCTGATAATCAGGATATAAGAAATTGTAGGTTTGGCTAAGGCAATTTAACTCAAGTTGAGAAAATGAATATATCGTGGATTTTCGCACTGTACTTGTAAGGTTGAAATCAAACCATCTTCTGTTCTTTACATTAAATAGACGTGATGACATTTTCAGATATGGCACATAATCAGTTATCATTACATCGGAAAGGGCACCACGTTGTTTGGTCGACATACTAAGTTTATTGAAAATATTGCAAAAATTTTCTTTATTTTCAGCCGGTAACAATGCATTATCTCTAATAAATCTTTTCATCATTTGGACTTCTATTTGGTGTTTGTTGGTTGGTATGTTTCCCAAAATTCCATTATACCTTTCAAAACTGAACAGCCAAAATGAGTAAATGGGACCGAAATCCATTATGCATTCACTCAAATGACAATGCAAAATGCATATTAGGGGTGACTCTTTCACTGCCATACAATTCCTCAAAGGATTTGCAAAATCTCAAAAAATAACTGTCAGCTATCATAACATGGTTTTTGTTGATTACACGATTGCATACATAATGGCATGCAATAACAAATAACCTCCAGCATTCCAAGTCTCTTTTTGGAATCAGTCCTTTCAGAGCATACAGAGAGAATATAAGTGTGAAGTTTTTAACCTCGTCTGCAGTAAAACCATCAAATCCACTGCTTATTTTACTAGGTAAAGCTCCTATATCACTTGGCACAATAGCAGAATCGATTCGATTTTGTATGATCATAAATTGTTCCTTCTTTAAGTATCCCAATTCCTGCCATAAAAAAATCATTTTCTTTCCTGTGCCTGAAAATAAAGTGATAATAACATTAAAACCAAAATTGTACCAATACCCTAGGCTATAATGTCTTTTTGCATATTTTAGAGTATTAAAAATTGGTTCATGAATGATTTTCATGCATGGCTATTTTTTATTCATGATTGTTGTACATTGTAATAGAAACAAGAAAATGAGGAGGAACGATTTAGATAGTTTGTATGTGAAAATTTCTCCCATTAAAGAATTATTTTGCTGGCAAAACTGGATAAATCTTTTTAGCTTTATTAGATTTTTGTGTAAATGCTTGAATATTAGTGTGCATGAAAATTAATATAAAAATAAAGTATATGCACATTAGACAGATGAATATAACTTAAACAATACCTTTAAATAAATTGTGCATGGGATCGATAACAGACATTCTGATAGAATCATAGTACGGCAATTCTACAAACACAGAGTAACGTGTACCAAGCTTAGATTCTAAAGCCTTTCTATCTCCTATTGAAGTGCATGAATTAATTTGGCCCATCTCATTACGATGCTCGTCTGTTGTTCTTTTTATCCATTGATCACGTTCAAATCCACCATAGTTTCTTTCTCCAATATCACCAGGAAATTCTTTTTTGCATCTGGAACATCCAACAACAGCAGCATGCCCTATGTTAAGATCAAAACAACACACCTACCACTAAGAAAAGGAAGCCTAATTTTTAAATAGTGGACAATAAATAGTTGCAAAAAAAACATCTCATGTTTAGTCTTTTTTAAATAAAAATAAATACATTTTTTTATTGGCAAGGAAAGAAAAGACTGTGTTACCTTAATACAAGAAACTAAAACACCTGTTTGCTTAAGAAATCTGACAAACACTTACCCATGAAACCACATAATTTTCTTGCGGCAGGTATATCACATCCAATACAGAGAAGTGCAACTTTGTATATGTGACTTGTACCATCATATGAACTGAGTTCAAAACCATCTTCCCAACTAATGGTTCCAAAAACTTGTTAGTTGGTGGTTCTTTTGACATGTTAGGAATTAAACCAACAAGAATAACATTTTTCCTCTGAAATATTTCTGCTCTTGGTAAATTGAGCAGCACTATATAAATGGCACCGACAGATACATTTCTTATATGCTTATAAGGAGCAAACCAGTCAGCATTCAAAACTAAGCCATAGTTCCTTGGTTTGGTGAAGAAATCATGTTTATTGGGGTTATTAAAATCTTTCCAAATAGCTCCGTCAAACACATCACTCATTATATATTCTTCACTTTGAAGTGATCTCCACAATTCACATTTTTCTTCAAAGCCTTTTCGCTTTAAAAGTTCCTGGATGCTTTCACGCAAAGGCTTGTAGCAGTATGTTTTAAAAGGATGAAGTTTCACCCTTCCGTCCTCAGCATGTATTTTCATCATCAGCAACTGACCACATGATTTACGATACCTTTTCATATGATGGTTCTTATTCTCAATGTGACTGCAATTTTTCGTATACCACCAACAACTTCGAAACAATCATGAAGCTTGTACAACGAAAAGCACTTGATGCAAACAACATATTTTCCGAAGTTAGATTTATTATTATGAGTCAAAAATACTTGATGAAACACATACAGTGAAGGTGGTAAAGCTACTGAAATTGGTTTAATGATGTCAAATTTTTTACTTAACAGTTGAAATAATTGATAAAAAAACTTGATTAGGACTTCCATAGCAGTATCGGTTATGCAAAATGTATATTGCCACAATGCTAAAAACAAACAAATCCATGTCGCAATGTTTGCAGGACCAACAAGACTGAATATATCATTAGAATTTTCATCAATATCAAAATCACTCATCATTTCTTCAAATTCTTCATCACCAATGTAGTCTTCTTGAATTGAATCTTCATCTATAAAAAAAATGCACTATAAATATTTTTTATACCCCTTATAGGAAAAATAACCATTAGTAAGAATTGCAAACTCGAAAACACTTTTAAAAAAGAAAATATAATATTTTTTGTTAGTGTTTTGTGGCGTCAAATTTGTTATTCAAGCTTGTATAGTATTATTGCAAACTTGTCATGCATAAATAAACATGGTTGTTATGATTTAAAAAAAAACTGATTGGTTTAAAAATTTATGAAACTAAACCGATTTGTTAAAAAAACAATTATAAACAAGCATTGTTTTGATCACTAGTTCCCCATACCGAAAACGTTAAGAAGTTAATAATAACAATTGAAGTATTTCCAGATTGGTTCTAACGAAATTCGCGCCAGAACATCGCGCCTGCTTCTATTTTCTTTCATTGGAGAGCCAGCCTTGTCCTTAATTTTTCACAAAATGTCTTCTCTTTTCAACAAAAGCACTCTTACTTCTACGCCAAAAGGTGGTAACTCTCAAAAGCTGACGATTCTGGTTTGGCATCTCCTGATTTTTCTGATGAATCAACGGTTTCACTAGCAAATTTAGTTGAGCTTTTTTTCTAAGGGTTTTTGTTTGTTGGCTCAATGTTTCAAAACTTTATCAGCAGTCAGCTTGATTTTTGCGTGTGGTTATTCTAGCTAGCTACTTGATTTAGATCTAGTTAGTATTTTTTTCATCAGGATTTTTTTGTCTTGAGATAGAGTATATATATAGCTATAACAAAAATAAATTGTCATGTGTTTGTTATATTGTTTGTAATTTAATTCTTCAGAATCGCCAAGTGTAGTGCTCCAAAATACGCTTAAAGATCTACAATCAGAAGTTGCAAATTTAAAAGACGAGTTAATTGTTTTACGAGAAAAGCAAAATCAACAACGCCCAAAGAAAGTTGATATACCCAATGAAGTTAAAGTTAGTTATATATATAATATTACCGTAGAGCCAGTATTTTTCCTATTATATATATAACTTTCAATATTTATGTTTCGACGGGATTCTTGTGCACACAAAATAACTTGGAAAATCAACAGACAATATAGTTTGAAATGAACTGATCTATGACACAACCTGCATTTTTCTGCGTGTTGATTTGGGTAAGGGGCCTGGGAATACCACTGTCACAATTTAAGTTCATCAAAATATCTAGTTATTTTTTATATTCATTTTAAATTTTTTTAGTATATTGTAAAGTGTGGATATATTGAAGGAGGGAAACTAAATAAAGGAAGTTGGAACTTTGCTCAATACATGACGTAAGTATATAGTTAGCTATGTGTGTACCTTATTGTATACATAAAATATATATTAATCTCTGAAATCTTATTTTACAGTCCTTTCGACGAATCAAATTTGCCTCTGACAACTTATATAAAGGAATATGTATCTGGGATCAACAATTTTAATGATGTGATATTAAACGGTAAGATGCACATCATTTTGTGATCTTAAAAATTATTTTGTTAAGAGTTATTTTTGTTTATTAGTTTTTAAGTCATTACAAAAATTAAAAAAAAAATTAAAATGTATTTTAGCTGCTATCAAGCGTTACTTTGTTTCACAAAAAACAATTGCTAAAAAGAAGTTAAAAGATCCCAACTATAAAGAGGCACAAGCACGAAAGCAAAGAAAATTGAACGTATGTATATCTTCAAAAAAGAAAGTTTATTTGTGATACTTGATTGTATTTTGGTATGATCATCTTGACTTTTACATTAGAATTCTTTTTTTCTGAAGTATGAATAATTAATTTAATGGTTTTAAATTTAGAAACTGAAACGTCGAAAAAAGACCGTGGCTACTAATGAATTATTGTCAGAAGAAAAACGGAAAAGGTATATAGACCTGATACAATTGGAGTACCTTTCCTCTGAAAGCGAAGCGGAAGACGAGAATGGCCACCAAGTGTTCCAGTTACGCATTCCAAATTGGAGGGCGAACCGGTTGACAAGATTCTACAGGGCAATAGATGAGTCTTCAAAGAAAGGAATGTCTTCTTCCACAAGAAGACAATATCTACCTCGTATTGAAGGAAGAGTAAAAATATGTGATGTACCCAAAGTAATTAATCCTGACTTTGGATGGATTGTTAAGAAGCAATAAAATTTACCCACATTGCGCAGATAAATTATATATAGTTTACAATGTATTCTTTGTTGTTGCAAAGTTGTGACTCAATATTACTTCTTAAAAATCCATCAAAGTAATCATATTTGATCTGTTCTTTGGCTTTTATTTTTTTAATGTTAGCTATACAAAAGGGTTCTCCTGCTTAAACTCAAGACAATAAGGTTTTGGAAGAATATGTGGCAAAGGAGTATTATTTACCTTCTTGGTGTCATGGAAAACACAACTTGCATATATTTAGTATTAGAAGAGCGTAGACTTTTATTACTTTATAGCGACTTAGTGAGATGCTCACACTTCTTATCTTAATTTTTTATTTATATAAACAACTTTTTTTAATCGAAAGTGTCTTATTTTATGCTTAATTTTTATTTATATAGACAAAAATTTAAAAACATTTTTACAAATAGTTGTACAAGGCGTTATTTTATGCAATGTTATGCAGATATTTATACTTTTATCTGAATCTTTTATTTCGGATAACCATTGTTTTTTAAATGTATATATATTTTTTAACCTATGTAAACTATGCTATTTCTTAATAAATGATGAACTTTCAACATCGATTTTTGATATTGTAAGATTATTCTTTGTGAAAATCAAAATATGTTTTCGAACGAAATTCTCAATGAAGTCAGAACAGTCGATGATTTGTTTTAATCAGATATTTTCAGTTAAAGATTCCAGATTTTCGGTCCTGTTTTAATTGATTTTCTGCTATAATCAGGCATTTAAAATAATCAGACAAAAATGAGTGACAATATTCTATATAATCAATATTTACTCGACTGATTTTCCAAAATAATCGGTATTTTCAGACTAGATAGTTTACCGATTATGTCTGATTATATCATATATTTTTAAACTGATTATGTACAGAAATACCAAGATAATACCCGATTATTCGAAGTATTCTTGCAAAATCAACCCTATAAAACGTGTTATTTTGTGCAGTGACGTCTCAGGTTCTATATATTTTAACCGTAAAATTGATCAACGAGGCATTTAAAAGAGACGAGTGTTATATATTTGCGATATTTCGTATTGATACAAGAGAATTGTACTTTAGTGTCAACAACCTCGTCTCAGGTTCTTATATCTTAGCCGTAAAATTGATAAACGAGGCATTTCAAAGAAACGAGGGTCTCATATATTTGCGATTTTTTGTATTGATACAAGATAATTGTCATTTAGGGTCAACAACCTCGTTTCAGGTTCTATATATTTTAGCCGTAAAATTGACCAACGAAGCATTTTAAAATGACGAGAGTTATATATTTGCGATTTTTTGTATTGATACAAGATAATTGTCATTTAGGGACGACAACCTTGTTTCAGGTTCATATATTTTAGCCGTAAAATTAATAAACGAGGCATTTAAAAGAGACGAGTATCATATATTTGCGATTTTTCGTATTGATACAAGATAATTGTCATTTAGGGTCAACAACCTCGTCTCAGGTTCTTATATCTTAGCCGTAAAATTGATAAACGAGGCACTTCAAAGAAACGAGGGTCTCATATATTTGCGATTTTTTGTATTGATACAAGATAATTGTCATTTAGGGTCAACAACCTCGTTTCAGGTTCTATATATTTTAGCCGTAAAATTGATCAACGAAGCATTTAAAAATGATGAGTGTTATATATTTGCGATTTTTTGTATTGATACAAGATAATTGTCATTTAGGGACGACAACCTTGTTTCAGGTTCTTATATTTTAGGCGTAAAATTAATAAACGAGGCATTTAAAAGAGACGAGTATCATATATTTGCGATTTTTCGTATTGATACAAGATAATCGTCATTTAGGGACGACAACCTCGTCCAAGATTCTATATATTTTAGCCGTAAAATTGATAAACGAGGCATTTAAAAGAGACGAGTATCATATATTTGCGATTTTTCGTATTCATACAGGATAATTGTACTTTAGGGTCAATAACGTCGTCTCAGGTTCTATATATTTGAGCCGTAAAATTGATAAACGAGGCATTTCAAAGAGACGAGTGTTTCATATATTTACGATTTTTCGTATTGATACAAGATAATTGTCATTTAGGGACAACAACCTCGTCTCAGGTTCTATATATTTTAGCCGTAAAATTGATCAACGAAGCATTTAAAAATGAGGGGTGTCTCATATATTTGCGATTTTTCGTATTGATACAGGATAATTGTCATTTAGGGACGACAACCTCGTCTCAGGTTCTATATATTTTAGTCGTAAAATTGATAAACCAGGCATTTCAAAGTGACGAGTGTCATGTATTTGCGATTTTTCGTATTGATACAAGATAATTGTTCTTTAAGGTCAACAACGTCTCAGGTTCTATATATTTTAGCCGTAAAATTGATAAACCAGGCATTTAAAAGAGACGAGTATCATATATTTGCGATTTTTCGTATTGATACAAGATAATTGTCATTTAGGGACGACAACCTCGTCTCAGTTTCTATATATTTTAGCTGTAAATTGATAAACGAGGCATTTCAAAGTGACGAGTGTTATATATTTGCGATTTTTCGTATTGATACAAGATAATTGTCATTTAGGGACGACAACCTCGTTTCAGGTTCTATATGTTTTAGTCGTAAAATTGATAAACGAGGCATTTCAAAGAGACGAGTGTTTCATATATTTACGATTTTTCGTATTGATACAAGATAATTGTCATTTAGGGACAACAACCTCGTCTCAGGTTCTATATATTTTAGCCGTAAAATTGATCAACGAAGCATTTAAAAATGAGGGGTGTCTCATATATTTGCGATTTTTCGTATTGATACAAGATAATTGTCATTTAGGGACAACAACCTTTTCTCAGGTTCTCTATATTTTAGGCGTAAAATTGGTAAACGAGGCATTTAAAAGAGACGAGTGTCTCATTTATTTGCGATTTTTTGTATTGATACAGGATAATTGTCATTAAAGGTCGACAACCTCGTCTCAAGTTCTTATATCTTAGCCGTGGAATTGGTAAACGAAGCATTTAAAAGAGACGAGTGTCTCATATATTTGCGATTTTTCGTATTGATGCAAGATAATTGTCATTAAGGGTCGACAACCTCGCCTCAGGTTCTATATATTTTAGCCGTAAAATTGATAAACGAGGCATTTAAAATTGACGGGTGTCTCATATATTTGCGATTTTTCGTATTGATACAGGATAATTGTCATTTAGGGACGACAACCTCGTCTCAGGTTCTATATATTTTAGTCGTAAAATTGATAAACCAGGCATTTCAAAGTGACGAGTGTCATGTATTTGCGATTTTTCGTATTGATACAAGATAATTGTTCTTTAGGGTCAACAACGTCTCAGGTTCTATATATTTTAGCCGTAAAATTGATAAACCAGGCATTTAAAAGAGACGAGTATCATATATTTGCGATTTTTCGTATTGATACAAGATAATTGTCATTTAGGGACGACAACCTCGTCTCAGTTTCTATATATTTTAGCTGTAAATTGATAAACGAGGCATTTCAAAGTGACGAGTGTTATATATTTGCGATTTTTCGTATTGATACAAGATAATTGTCAATTAGGGACGACAACCTCCTTTCAGGTTCTATATATTTTAGTCGTAAAATTGATAAACGAGGCATTTCAAAGAGACGAGTGTTTCATATATTTACGATTTTTCGTATTGATACAAGATAATTGTCATTTAGGGACAACAACCTCGTCTCAGGTTCTATATATTTTAGCCGTAAAATTGATCAACGAAGCATTTAAAAATGAGGGGTGTCTCATATATTTGCGATTTTTCGTATTGATACAAGATAATTGTCATTTAGGGACAACAAACTTGTCTCAGGTTCTCTATATTTTAGGCGTAAAATTGGTAAACGAGGCATTTAAAAGAGACGAGTGTCTCATATATTTGCGATTTTTCGTATTGATACAGGATAATTGTCATTAAAGGTCGACAACCTCGTCTCAAGTTCTTATATCTTAGCCGTGGAATTGGTAAACGAAGCATTTAAAAGAGACGAGTGTCTCATATATTTGCGATTTTTCGTATTGATGCAAGATAATTGTCATTAAGGGTCGACAACCTCGCCTCAAGTTCTATATATTTTAGCCGTAAAATTGATAAACGAGGCATTTAAAATTGACGGGTGTCTCATATATTTGCGATTTTTCGTATTGATACGGGATAATTGTACTTTAGGGTCAACAACCTCGTTTCAGGTTCCTATATTGTAGCCGTAAAATTGATAAACGAGGCATTTAAAAGAGACGAGTGTCTCATATATTTGCGATTTTTTGTATTGATACAAGATAATTGTCATTTAGGGACGACAACGTCTCAGGTTCTATATATTTTAGTCGTAAAATTGATAAACGAGGCATTTCAAAGTGACGAGTGTTGTATATTTGCGTTTTTTCGTATTGATACAAGATAATTGTCATTTAGGGACGACAACCTCGTCTCAGGTTCTATATATTTTAGCCGTAAAAGTGATAAACGAGGCATTTAAAATTGACGAGTGTCTCATATATTTGCGATTTTTCGTATTGATACAAGATAATTGTACTTTAGGGTCAACAACTTCGCCTCAGCTTCTTATATCTTAGCCGTGGAATTGATAAACGAGGCATTTCAAAGTGACGAGTGTTGTATATTTGCGATTTTTCGTATTGATACAAGATAATTGTCATTTAGGGACGACAACCTCGTCTCAGGTTCTATATATTTTAGCCGTAAAAGTGATAAACGAGACATTTAAAATTGACGAGTGTCTCATATATTTGCGATTTTTCGTATTGATACAGCATAATTGTACTTTAAGTTCAACAATCTCGTTTCAACTTTTTATATCTTAGCCGTAAAATTGATAAACGAGGCATTTAAAAGTGACGAGTGTCTCATATATTTGCGATTTTTCGTATTGATACAGGATAGTTGTAATTTAAGCACGACAACCTCGTTTCAGGTACTTATATTTTAGCCGTGGAATTGATAAACGAGGCTTTTAAAAGAGACGAGTGTCTCATATATTTGCGATTTTTCGTATTGATGCAAGATAATTGTCATTAAGGGTCGACAACCTCGCCTCAGGTTCTATATATTTTAGCCGTAAAATTGATAAACGAGGCATTTAAAATTGACGGGTGTCTCATATATTTGCGATTTTCCGTATTGATACGGGATAATTGTACTTTAGGGTCAACAACCTCGTTTCAGGTTCCTATATTGTAGCCGTAAAATTGATAAACGAGGCATTTAAAAGAGACGAGTGTCTCATATATTTGCGATTTATTGTATTGATACAAGATAATTGTCATTTAGGGACGACAACGTCTCAGGTTCTATATATTTTAGTCGTAAAATTGATAAACGAGGCATTTCAAAGTGACGAGTGTTGTATATTTGCGATTTTTCGTATTGATACAAGATAATTGTCATTTAGGGACGACAACCTCGTCTCAGGTTCTATATATTTTAGCCGTAAAAGTGATAAACGAGGCATTTAAAATTGACGAGTGTCTCATATATTTGCGATTTTTCGTATTGATACAAGATAATTGTACTTTAGGGTCAACAACTTCGCCTCAGGTTCTTATATCTTAGCCGTGGAATTGATAAACGAGGCAATTCAAAGTGACGAGTGTTGTATATTTGCGATTTTTCGTATTGATACAAGATAATTGTCATTTAGGGACGACAACCTCGTCTCAGGTTCTATATATTTTAGCCGTAAAAGTGATAAACGAGGCATTTAAAATTGACGAGTGTCTCATATATTTGCGATTTTTCGTATTGATACAGCATAATTGTACTTTAAGTTCAACAATCTCGTTTCAACTTTTTATATTTTAGCCGTAAAATTGATAAACGAGGCATTTAAAAGTGACGAGTGTCTCATATATTTGCGATTTTTCGTATTGATACAGGATAGTTGTAATTTATGCACGACAACCTCGTTTCAGGTACTTATATTTTAGCCGTGGAATTGATAAACGAGGCATTTCAAAGTGACGAGTGTCATGTATTTGCGATTTTTCCTGTTGATACACGATAATTGTACTTTAGGGTCAAAAAACGTCTCAAGTTCTATATATTTTAGCCGTAAAATTGACAAACAAGGCATTTAAAAGAGAAGAGTATCATATATTTGCGATTTTTCGTATTGATACAAGATAATTGTCATTTAGGGACGACAACCCCGTCTCAGGTTCTATATATTTTAGTTGTAAAATTGATAAACGAGGCATTTCAAAGTGACAAGTGTCATGTATTTGCGCTATTTTGGTATTGATACAGGATAATTGTACTTTAGGGTCAACAACGTCTCAGGTTCTATATATTTTAACCGTAAAATTGATAAACGAGACATTTAAAAGAGACGAGTGTTATATATTTGCGATTTTTCGTTTTGATACAGGATAATTGCACTTTAGGGTCCATCGTCTCAGGTTCTATATATTTGAGCCGTAAAATTGATAAACGAGGCATTTCAAAGTGACGAGTGTCATGTATTGGCGATTTTTCGTATTGATACAGGATAATTGCACTTTAGGGTCCATCGTCTCAGGTTCTACATATTTGAGCCGTAAAATTGATAAACGAGGCAGTTAAAAGAGACGAGTGTTATATATTTGCGATTTTTCGTATTGATACAAGATAATTGTCATTTAGGGTCGACAACCTCGTCTCAGGTTCTATATATTTTGGCCGTAAAATTGATCATCGAAGCATTTAAAAATGACGAGTGTCTCACATATTTGCGATTTTTCGTATTGATACAGGATAATATATTTTAGCCGTAGAATTGATAAACGAGGCATTTCAAACTCACGAGTGTCGCATATTTGCAATTTTTCGTATTGATATAGGATAATTGTCATTTAGGGACGACAACCTCGTCCCAGGTTCTATATATTTTCGCCGTAGAATTGATAAACGAGGCATTTCAAAGTCACGAGTGTCGCATATTTACGATTTTTCGTATTGATACAGGATAATTGTCATTTAGGGACGACAACCTCGTCCCAGATTTTATATATTTTAGCCGTAGAATTGATAAACGAGGCATTTCAAACTCACGAGTGTCGCATATTTGCAATTTTTCGTATTGATATAGGATAATTGTCATTTAGGGACGACAACCTCGTCCCAGGTTCCATATATTTTAGCCGTAGAATTGATAAACGAGGCATTTCAAACTCACGAGTGTCGCATATTTGCATTTTTTCGTATTGATATAGGATAATTGTCATTTAGAGACGACAACCTCGTCCCAGGTTCTATATATTTCAGCCGAAGAATTAATAAACGAGGCATTTCGATGTCACGAGTGTCGTATATTTGCGATTTTTTGTATTCGTACAGGATAATTGTCATTTAGGGACGACAACCTCGCCCCAGGTTCTATATACTTTAGATGAAGAATTGATAAACAAGGCATTTCAAAGTCACGAGTGTCATATACTTGCGATTTTTCGTATTGATACAGGATAATTGTCATTTAGAGTCCACAACCTCGTCTCAGATTCTTTATATTTTAGCCGAAGAATTCATAAACGAGGCATTTCAAAGTCACGAGCGTCGCATATTTGCATTTTTTCGTATTGATATAGGATAATTCTCATTTAGGGACGACAACCTCGTCCCAGGTTCTATATATTTTAGCCGTAAAATTGATAAACGAGGCATTTCAAAGAGACGAGTGTCATTTTGCGATTTTTCGTATTCATACAGGTTAATTGTCATTTAGGGTCGACAACCTCGTCCCAGATTCCATATATATTTAAGCCGTAGAAATTATAAACGAGGCATGTCAAAGTGTCGAGTGTCATATATTTGCGATTTTTCGTATTGATACAAGATAATTGTCATTTAGGGACGACAACCTCGTCTCAGGGTCCATATATTTTAACCGTAGATTTAATAAACGAGGCATTTCAAAGTCACGAGTGTCGTATATTTGCGATTTTTCGTATTGATACAAGATAATTCTCATTTAGGGTCGACAACCTCGTCTCAGATTCTATATATTTTAGCCGTATAATTGATAAACGAAGCATTTCAAAGTCACGAGTCTCATATATTTGCGATTTTTCGTATTAATACAAGATAATTGTCATTTAGTGACGACAACCTCGTGTCAGGTTCTATATGTTTTAGTCGTTGAATTGATAAAGGAGGCATTTCAAAGTCAGGAGCGTCGCATATTTGCATTTTTTCTTATTGATATTGGATAATTGTCATTTAGGGACGACAACCTCGACCCAGGTTCTATATATTTTAACCGTAGAATTGATAAACGAGTCATTTTAAAGAGACGAGTGTCATTTTGCGATTTTTCGTATTGATACAGGATAATTGTCATTTAGGGTCGACAACCTCGTCCCAGATTCCATATATATTTAGCCGTAGAATTGATAAACGAGGCATTTCAAATTCACGAGTGTCGCATATTTACTATTTTTCATAGTGATACAGGATAATTGTCATTTAGGGTCAACAACCTCGTCCCAGATTCCATATATATTTAGCCGTAGAATTGATAAACGAGGCATTTCAAAGTCACGAGCGTCGCATATTTACTATTTTTCATATTGATACAGGATAGTTGTCATTTAGAGTCCACAACCTCGTCTCAGATTCTATATATTTTAGCCGTAGAATTGATAAACGAGGCATTTCAAATTCACGAGCGTCGCATATTTGCATTTTTTCTTATTGATATAGGATAATTGTCATTTAGGGACGACAACCTTGTCCCAAGTTCTATATATTTTAGCCGTAGAATTGATAAACGAGGCATTTCAAAGTCACGAGTGTCATATACTTGCGATTTTTCGTATTGATAAAGGATAATTGTCATTTAGAGTCCACAACCTCGTTTCAGATTCTATATATTTTAGCCGTAGAATTGATAAACGAGGCATTTAAAATTGACGAGCGTCGCATAGTTGCATTTTTTCTTATTGATATAGGATTATTCTTATTTAGGGCACGTTCATTCAGCCCGACTACTAGTATAGAAAGTGTTGCGGAGCGTGGGACTGAGTCCCCTAGGTTCGCAAGCGAAAATTTTTAGTGGCCCTTATTTTGAAAAGATTCCCTGAAACATGGCAAGACGAACAAGTATAACTGCCTTTTCATAACATGACAGTTTTGTGACATGTAAATGAAAGTGATTGTTGTGGGTACAAGATACATGCTTTCTCATGCCCTGTCCAGGATTTGAACCTGGATCTCTCATTTGCATGAGTGTCATGACCATTAGAACAACAGGGCTTGAATAATATATATACAAAACTTTACAGGTGAATATTATATACACTTAGTAATTTACTGCATAAATAAACTTTTTTTAAGAAACGCTCGGTTAACCTACAAGTTAGTGACTGTGTTATCCGGCGTTGAACCTCTTGTGAAAAAAATTAATAAGATCCGAAACTGTGCCACACATTCAGGTGGAGCGCTTAAGTGCAGGTATGCAGTATGTTTTAAATCAAGGGTAGCAACAGCAATGTTTGGGGTGAATATATTTTTCAAAAAAATAACTTTCCTGCAAATTTAGCTAAGATAAAAACACAGTTTACATGTTGTGCTTCTGTCATGGAAAACAGTCGGCAAACCTTTTTTAAATTTTCCTGGTGAAACAAAAAAATAAATTTTAATCCAGGATGAGCGCATAGTACAAGTAAACAATGCTGTACATCCATATAGGCTTAATAACGCTAAAAAAAAAACTCTAGTGCAACTTTGGTTAAACAGAAACACAGGTAACAGCCTGACATTAACGCTAGATTGAGCGCTTAGTACAGGTATACCGTGTCGCACATCCATATAGGCATTTTGAAAAAACTATATCCTAACTCCTGTTTAAATGAAAATACTGGAAAGAGCCCGGTGTTACACTGTCCCACTAAAACAAATACTAACCAATTTTATGTTATAGAATAAGTTTTTATGACAATAATAAAAGGTGTAGTAATATTCCATTGACCAGTGACATATTTTGTTTAGAACTAAAAACATTAAACAAAACAAGAATGGTATCCGGCAGTGCAGGGAATGATTTCCTTGTGTAGAACTTGTGACATTTCCTAATCAGGAAATTTTTATTACTTTTCTGAAATTTGTTTTGATTGAACTCAAAAATTAATGCGATAAATATATGTATATAATATTTAAAGATTTGCAGTATATACATGTTGACGATTGCACTAGAACTGCTCGTCAGAATTTAAAACGCCTTAATAAAAAATATAGATGTTGATGTAGAAAAAAATTCCTTATCTCACGTAACACACACTGGTGTATGCTCACAGACAGGGTTGATTTCCTGACCTACAACATGGCAATGTCTACTACACTGCTTCCTTTGTGGTGACTTGGCTGCAATATAGCTACAATCGTCCACAAAAATATGGCTCTTACTCTGCTCTGTGGCATTCAATGTTAAAAAGTGCCCGTGGGTCTGAGTGGGCAGTGTAAACGATTACATATTACCATTCCAACTTTTTTAAAACATTGATTGTGAGTGGGTAGGGAAGTAAAATCTGTAGAATATGTAAGAGGTGTATGTTCTTTTGCTAAAATTGCTAGAGGCAACATATTTTGTGGACGATTGTAGCCATCAGAACAAGCTATGTGATACGGGCATTCCTAATCAGAGTAGAATTATCTCACTTACTGTGTATATGCAACTAGCTAGCTAAATTGGTAGTTTCATCCCAGCTAAGTAGTTAGATTTATGCAAGCTTTGTAGCTAGGTTTATGCCAGCTATTGGCACTGTTTTCTCTTTTTTATGTTTGCTAGCTAAACTCCTAAAGGTTCCTAAAGTGGCTAGCTACCTATATGCTATCTAAGTTTTATTATTATTCCAGCTAAGTCCTCAGTTTTATGCTAGCTAGCTTTAGATGTAAGTGAGGCTAAAAAGAGGTTTATTACATGTAAAAACTAGTGATATATCAGCTACATATACGTTCTCTTTCTCCATGTTAAGCAGATAAGCCAAATCACAACAAATCGTCGCTTGGTAGCCATGTTTTGTTTTAGTTTGCTCCAAACTTCGTACCCGGACCTTTTCTTGTGTTTGTCTCGCTAACAACTTTGAAGATCTTTTTTGCCAGATGTTGAAACTAACTTGGGAAAGTGAGACGTCAAGGGCTAATTTTGTTTAATAAGTTGCGCCACCCACTTCGTACCAGACCTTTTGTCTTTGTTATACAGCTGCGTAAACAAGAACTGACCGCGGCTTTAGTTTGAGTGTCTTGAGTCCAAACGCTTACAAGTTGGTCCAACTCAAAATTTCACCTATAGGTAAGGGAAATGGCGGAAATTTTATATACGCCCGCACTATTGACATCAGAAAATGGGCTTCACTTAGCTCCGCAAAAAGAGCGGACATTCAGAGTACGCATGCGCAAACTTCCGGGAACAAAAATTTCAGTTTTTTTACCTACTAAAATAAAGGTAGCAACAAAACTTGATTTAAATATCAAAATTTGCAGAAATTTATCACTTTCCATGATGCATTTTGGAATACATGACAAATTTTGATCTTCTTTAAAACAAAAACATTAAAAAATATATAAAAAAACACGTATATTTTCTTCTCCACTTTGACTGGAAAAATAACAACTGTTCAAGGCCTATATCTTCTGCTGGCCGGTTAGCACGGTGTTGAAATTTATGCCTGAAGTAGATTAGCAATTAATCTAAGAGACCTGAAAATCTGATGGCCACTTTTTTTGAGAAAGTTACATACGATTTCCTACACCTACTACTTATCCAGCGAAGTCCTTAAGCCTAGCTTGCATAACAACACTTTTGTTTACAAAGATGGCTGCCAATATGCAACAGCACGTTCAGCACTTAGCAAAGCTTTGTAGAGTTTGTGGTGAATACCTTGGCAAAAGGAAATGCAATTATAACGTGAGCGATAGGATAAACGACCTCAACCAATTCCTATTCCTTAACGTGGAGAAAGATTCTGCCGAAGTTCACCCAACAAAAATTTGCTCAAAATGTTATGCACGTATAAAAAACATTCGAGATCGCTCTACAACAACAAAACATGAGCATATATCCTGGATACCCCATTCCGATAACTGTCGAGTGTGCAAGGAGGGGAGCTCTAGAAAAGGGGGTAAACCCATACCCAAAGCAAAATCAGGCAGACCAAAAGCTGGTAAAAAACTGTGGAGGAGAAAAGACTTTGAAGAATTTTTAAGCATGACCCCAGAAAACGAACCTGCTTACGACCTCGGTGCAGTTAAGCCGGAACACAATGCACACTTAAATTTAAGTTTTACTGTCCTGTCAGCATGCATACTGCCTTTCATGCCTTATCAAAAAATTTGAAGGGAAAACTGAAGAGGAAGCAAAGTGCCCCACTTGTGGCAGTGAATCATTGGTGGGAACAATCCGTTTTTCAAAACATCACATGGAAATGCTTAAATGCCTCCGAGTCGCATGTGATAAACATTGTGGTAAACTGTTTCCACTTAAATCAAAAGCGGCATTGTTAGAACATCAAACATCTTGTTTCCCGAAAACAACCCTAACACCCCTTTTTGAAAAGACTTTTAATTTGGACAATTCAATACCAAGGGAGATTGAAGATGTGGCTGTGCAAGTTATTCAGCATAAAATTGCCAATTCCAGAAATCCAATTAAAAGCATTGAATTCAAGACAGGTGGATCCAGGGTATGTATTTATGGAAAGGCTTACATACGGATGTGACTAAGTCTGATTACTACTTATTTTTTTAATAAAATTAAGTTTTTAAATCTGATTTAATCACCTCCATAAACAACAACACATAAATATGCTTCGTAAGAATATTAGACTGATTTACACAAAAAGAATATTTCATAGAGGTGGGAATAAAATTGATCTAAATGAAAACGTATTTAACGTAAATCTCACTCTAATAATCTTATTATTCTTATAAAACATTTATAATAATTATTTTCAGCCATTAGTTTTGACATCTACTCCAAAGGGAATTAAAGAAAATGTTAGTCGCCGTCACTTGAGAAGTAGAACAAAATTTCTTCATGATCAAATCTTCACGACAGCTGGAGCAACAAAATTTTCCTTGTTAGGGCAGACTTCTGCCTTGGTAAAGCGCTTCCCACAGGCAGAACGGGAGACAATTTTGAAGCACAATTATCTTCTGCAACAACAACTTCTGAAGCAATGGTTGCTTTAAAAGCAGATATGGATGTGCCCTGGGAGAAGATGAAAACAATGGCCAGGTAATACAAACTCCAAGCTTCATCTGTTCCTAAAATGTATTCAAAAATAGTTGAGTAAATAACTTATTATTTCAGGTGGTTGAAGACTTTCAACATTCAACCTGCTTCACAAGCCAGGCAAAGGCAAGTTGCAAAAAAACTGGGACGGTGAAAACTTAAAAGTTGAAGATGCCCCATTCCGCTTTGAGTCTAAGGACCAGAAAGGGCTATATGTAATCCAACCTGCTCCTTGGTGTTATGTTGATGATTTACCAACACACTTTTATGAACACATGGACAAACTGGCTGAGTAAGTTTTTCTTAGAAAAAACATTAAAAGCATTCTGACTGTGCACATAAACAACAACAGCAACAACAATTACCTGGTTGTATAATACGGAGTTATAAATTTTTACAATAGAATTGTGTAATGCAATACCCCTGCTGGTATTCAATGTACCTGGCCTTGCAGGTACAAACATTCACAAAGGAGCTGTGGAAATATCAACCAAATACAAGTTGTTATTCTATAAATATAGTATGTGCCACAACGCAATGAATTCCTGTCAAGAATTTAGCAAAGAAAAGTTATCGTCCTTAGGTAATTAATAACTAAATTAATTAATTAAGGTTGATAAATCCTGTTTTTTGAAGTATGCTGTCTGCTAAAAATTTCCTAATTTTCTGAAATTTAATTGACTATTTCTCGTGTTTCATACTAATTAGATAAAGCTATCAAGGATTTGATGTTGTACTTCCGGACAAAATTTCCAAAAGCATCTGTGACTCCAAAACTTCACTTGCTGGAAAAACATGTTGTTGGGTTTATTGAGAAGTGGGGTGTTGGACTTGGCCTATATAGCAAGCAGGGTGGTAAAAGTATTCATGCTGAGTTCAACACTCTTCAACGTACCTATTGCATGATGAAGCCCGACAGCAAAAGGTTACTTTCAATGATGAAGGAACATCACTTGCGCATCCATCCTGAAGTACAGGGAATAAGGCCCGTGATTAAAAGAAGGAAAATTGTCCAGGAATAAATTATTTGTTGGATATCACACATATTCGGCGATTCGGTTTGACGTCATAACAATTTTTTTGGAGGTGAAAAGTTTCCGTATTTTAGGTGAAGAGAGTGCAGAGCTAGACACATTTTGGAGTTTTAAGAACAACGTTAAAAAGTTTGAGCAAAAATAATTTTTTGGAGCAAATCTAGATAGCTAAGCATCATTTCCAGACAGATTTTTATTGTGATTACCTTTCGTTAGCTAATTATTCTTCCATTTCCACATTTTTTTGCATTCTTCCCCCTACGAACTAGGTTTGTTTTCACCCTGCAAAATTTTAAAAATGGCGGATATAGCACAAATGTGATTCGTCAATTAAGCAAAATGTCAATCATCACTACGGCAACAAAGCTGACCCGAATCGCCGAATTAGATAGCAGATAGCTAGCTACTAGCTTATAATTATTAAAGTTTTTATAGAGTAAAAATTCCCACAGTGCAGATGGAAAATGTAATAGGATAGCTACTCGGCTACAAATTTGACGAGATGTAGAAACAGTGCAGATAGCTATATAAGAACATCCTAAAGCCTTTATCCAGCTTTTCAAACTTTAACTATAGTTGTTATTTAGATAAAAACATATTCCAGCAGTAAAAACACAGTATAGTGCAGTGTACATACCTTAACACATGTACAAAATGACGTCTTTATAAATGCTCAACTTTGACTATTCATAGACTTAACAAAAAAAGTGGCCATCAATCAAGGTAACTTACATTGGTTCCTTTAGCCTTTTAACTGCCCAGCAAAACCCAGTTGAATGCCGACATAACCGGCCGAGGTTTGATTTGAAGCTATTTAATCCAGGAATTGAAATTTTCGCAAAATTTGATTGCACATTTTTCGACCTGAGAATCTATCTTTCTCAAGACATCCGACCTTCTCGCTCACGTTTCTTCAAAAGAATGTACCACGGCGTGCTCAAAAACATGAGTCAGCAATTCTTCACGTGAATTTAATTTGCTTATTGATCAAATTCAATAAGGCGTGAAAAAACATAAGAAACACGCGACTGGCCGCCATTTTGATTTTTTTTAAAAATGTAAACAAAATTAGCGCATGCGCAGACTGAATGTCCGCCCGTGAACTACCGTGTAGGGACGACAACCTCGTCTCAGGTTCTATATGTTTTAGTCGTAAAATTGATAAACGAGGCATTTAAAAGAGACGAGTCTCATATATTTGCGATTTTTCGTATTGATACAAGATAATTGTCATTTAGGGACGACAACCTCGTCTCAGGTTCTATATATTTTAGTCGTAAAATTGATAAACGAGGCATTTAAAAGAAACGAGTGTTATATATTTGCGATTTTTCGTATTGAAACAGCATAATTGCCATTAAGGGACGACAACCTCGTCTCAGGTTCTATATATTTTAGTCGTAAAACTGATAAACGAGCCATTTAAAAGAGACGAGTGTTATATATTTGCGATTTTTCGTATTGATACAAGATAATTGTCATTTAGGCTCGACAACCTTGTCCCAGGTTCTATATATTTCGGACGTAGAATTGATAAACGAGACATTTCAAAGTGACGAGTGTCATGTATTTGCGATTTTTAGTATTGATACAAGATAATTGTCATTTAGGGACGACAACCTCGTCTCAGGTTCTATATATTTTAGTCGTAAAATTGATAAACGAGGCATTTAAAAGAGTATCTTGTATCAATACGAAAAATCGCAAATATATAAGATAATTGTCATTTAGGTTCGACAACCTCGTCTCAGGTTCTATATATCTCAGCCGTAAAATTGATAAACGAGGCATTTAAACGAGACGAGTGTTATATATTTGCGATTTTTCGTATTGATGCAAGATAATTGTCATATAGGGACGACAACCTCGTCTCAGGTTCTATATATTTTAGCCGTAAAATTGATAAACGAGGCATTTAAAAGAGACGAGTCTCATATATTTGCGATTTTTCGTACTGATACAAGATAATTGTCATTTAGGGACGACAACCTCGTCTCAAGTTCTATATATTTTAGTCGTAAAATTGATAAACGAGGCATTTCAAAGTGACGAGTGTTATATATTTGCGATTTTTCGTATTGATACAAGATAATTGTCATTTAGGGACGACAACCTCGTCTCAAGTTCTATATATTTTAGTCGTAAAATTGATAAACGAGGCATTTAAAAGAGACGAGTGTTATATATTTGCGATTTTTCGTATTGATACAAGATAATTGTTATTTAGGGACGACAACCTCGTCTCAGGTTCTATATATTTTAGCCGTAAAATTGACCAATGAAGCAATTAAAAACGACCAGTGTGTCATATATTTGCGATTTTTTGTATTGATACAGGATAATTGTGCTTTAGGGACTACAACCTCATTTCAGGTTCTTATATTTTCGTCGTAAAATTGATAAACGAGGCATTTAAAAGAGAAGAGTGTCTCATATATTTGCGATTTTTCGTATTGATACAGGATAATTGTAATTAGGGTCAACAACCTCGTCTCAGGGTCTTATATTTTAGCTGTAAAATTGATAAACGAGGTATTTAAAAGAGACGAATGTTATATATTTGCTATTTTTCGTACTGATACAAGATAATTGTCATTTAGGGACGGCAACCTCGTCTCAGGTTCTATATATTTTAGCCGTAAAATTGATAAACGAGGTATTTAAAAGAGACGAGTGTTATATATTTGCGATTTTTCGTATTGATACAAGATAATTGTCATTTAGGGACGGCAACCTCGTCTCAGGTTCTATATATTTTAGCCGTAAAATTGATAAACGAGGTATTTAAAAGAGACCAGTGTTATATATTTGCGATTTTTCGTATTGATACAAGATAATTGTCATTAGGGACGACAACCTCGTCTCAGGTTCTTATATTTTAGCCGTAAAAATGATAAACGAGGCATTTAAAAGAGACGAGTGTTATATATTTGCGATTTTTCGTATTGATACAAGATAATTGACATTTAGGGTCGACAACGGCGTCTCAGGTTCTATATATTTTAGCCGTAAAATTGACCAACGAAGAATTTAAAAAAGACCAGTGTGTCATATATTTGCGATTTTTCGTATTGATACAGGATAATTGTGCTTTAGGGACAACAACCTCATTTCAGGTTCTTATATTTTAGCAGTAAAATTGATAAACGAGGCATTTAAAAGAGAAGAGTGTCTCCTATATTTGCGATTTTTTGTATTGATACTGCATAATTGTCATTTAGGGTCGACAACCTCGTCTCAGGTTCTATATATTTTTGCCGTGGAATTGATAAACGAAGCAATTAAAAAAGACCAGTGTCTCATATATTTGCGATTTTTTGTGTTGATATAGGATAATTGTACTTTAGGGTCAACAAAATCGTCTCAGTTTCTATATATTTTAGGCGTAAAATTGATAAACGAGGCATTTCAAAGTGATGAGTGTTATATATTTGCGATTTTTCGTATTGATACAGGATAATTGTCATTTAGGTACGTCAACCTCGTCTCAGGTTCTTATATTTTAGCCGTAAAAATGATAAACGAGGCATTTAAAAGAGACCAGTGTCTCATATATTTGCGATTTTTTGTGTTGATATAGGATAATTGTACTTTAGGATCAACAACTTCGACTCAGGTTCTTATATCTTAGCCGTGGAATTGATAAACGAGGCATTTCAAAGTGACGAGTGTTATATATTTGCGATTTTTCGTATTGATACAAGATAATTGTCATTTAGGGTCGACAACCTCGTCTCAGGTTCTATATATTTTAGCCGTGGAATTGGTAAACGAGGGATTTCAAAGTGACTAGTCTCATATATTTGCGATTTTTCGTATTGATAAAGGATAATTGTCATTTAGGGTCGACAACCTCGTCTCAGGTTCTATATATTTTTGCCGTGGAATTGATAAACGAAGCAATTAAAAAAGACCAGTGTCTCATATATTTGCGATTTTTTGTGTTGATATAGGATAATTGTACTTTAGGGTCAACAAAATCGTCTCAGTTTCTATATATTTTAGGCGTAAAATTGATAAACGAGGCATTTCAAAGTGATGAGTGTTATATATTTGCGATTTTTCGTACTGATACAGGATAATTGTCATTTAGGGACGACAACCTCGTCTCAGGTTCTTATACTTTAGCCGTAAAATTGATAAACGAGGCATTTAAAAGAGACGAGTATCATATATTTGCGATTTTTCGTATTGATACAAGATAATTGTCATTTAGGGACGACAACCTCGTTTCAGGTTCTATATGTTTTAGTCGTAAAATTGATAAACGAGGTATTTAAAAGAGACGAGTGTTATATATTTGCGATTTTTCGTATTGATACAAGATATTTGTCATTTAGGGACGACAACCTCGTCTCAGGTTCTATATTTATTTTAGTTGTAAAATTGATAAACGAGGCATTTAAAAGAGACGAGTGTTATATATTTGCGATTTTTCGTATTGATACAAGATAATTGTCATTTAGGGTCGACAACGGCGTCTCAGGTTCTATATATTTTAGCCGTAAAATTGATAAACGAGGTATTTAAAAGAGACGAGTGTTATATATTTGCGATTTTTCGTATTGATACAAGATAATTGTCATTTAGGGACGACAACTTGTCTCAGGTTCTATATATATTTAGTCGTAATATTGATAAACGAGGTATTTAAAAGAGACGAGTGTTATATATTTGCGATTTTTCGTATTGATACAAGATAATTGTCATTTAGGGTCGACAACGGCCTCTCAGGTTCTATATATTTTAGCCGTAAAATTGATAAACGAGGTATTTCAAAGTGACGACTGTCATGTATTTGCCATTTTTCGTATTGATACAGGATAATTGTACTTTAGGGTCAACAACGTCTCAGGTTCTATATATTTGAGCCGTAAAATTGATAAACGAGGCATTTAAAAGAGACGAGTGTTATATATTTGCGATTTTTCGTATTGATACAAGCTAATTGTCATTTAGGGTCGACTACCTCGTCTCAGGTTCTATATATTTTAGCCGTAAAATTGATAAACGAGGTGTTTAAAAGAGACGAGTGTTATATATTTGCGATTTTTCGTATTGATACAAGATAATTGTCATTTAGTGTCGACAACCTCGTCTCAGGTTCTATATATTTTAGTCGTAAAATTGATAAACGAGGTATTTAAAAGAGACGAGTGTTATATATTTGCGATTTTTCGTATTGATACAAGATAATTGTCATTTAGGGACGACAACCTCGTCTCAGGTTCTATATATTTTAGTCGTAAAATTGATAAACGAGGCATTTAAAAGAGACGAGTGTTATATATTTGCGATTTTTCGTATTGATACAAGATAATTGTCATTTAGGGTCGACAACGGCGTCTCAGCCCAGTAAACACAAAGACGTCTTAAAGACGGCTTTTCTCGTCTCTAACTCGTCCGGACGTCTTCCGACTAAAAAAGACGTCTGAAAGACGTCTTTATTTGGTCTCTGTAAGACCAGTAAAATCTCGTTCGAAAGAAACGTCTCAGAGACGTCTTTATTTGGTCTCTGTAAGACCAGTAAAATCTCGTTCGAAAGAAACGTCTCAAAGACGTCTTTATTTGGTCTCTGTAAGACCAGTAAAATCTCGTTCGAAAGAAACGTCTCAAAGACGTCTTTGTTTGGTCTCTGTAAGACCAGTAAAATCTCGTTCGAAAGTAACGTCTCAAAGACGTCTTTATTTGGTCTCTGTAAGACAAGTAAAATCTCGTTCGAAATGAATCATCATTTCTTTTCGTTTTAAAGATAATTTCACAAGAAACAAATAACTACGTTATTTGTTTGCCCATTCGCAATAATTGGCGTACAAATAAACCTTTTTGATATTTCAGAATTTCTTATACAGAGGTAGCCAAAAATTCGAATTAAATTTGTCTAAAAAAGGATACATTTTACAATGAAAACAGCGTTCGAAAGATCGCATAGAATAAACTTGTAAAGAACATCGTTCTATTTCAACAAATGTTGCATTTGACGTTTCCTTTTGAACAGAAAGGAATAATGTGCTCCATAAAACAGCAAGCAAAAGGCTGTATTTACCCGAGATATGAATGGAGAATGAAGAAAATATTTTGCTGATTAAAAGTAAGTATCTTAGATTTTTTTTGTACTTTCTCGGGCAGAAACATTTGCTATTTTTGGTCTTCACGCGGAACATTATGCTTATACGACTTATTTTAAGCCAGTTTTAAATCGAGGGGAGCTTTCATCAATACTTGGGAAAATAATACTTTAAATGCTTAGTTTTAGCTTCACTATCCCTTCCCCTTCAAGTGCAGGTTACACATGTTCTAAAGTTTTAGACCTAAAAAGTTTGTTCTTGAAAAAAAAACAGTAGCTATTTTATATATTGGTGAAATGACTGAAATGCATTTTATTAAAGGGTTGTTTGGATATAACTTCAAAGAATAAACACATCATCCAACGTGCACAATATGACAGGCATATTTTACAAGCAGGGCTCAGACCGAAGTGTTGATTGGCGAAAATAAAATGACGCTATTGTTCAAGACAACCTTCAAAGATACTAACTGTTATTGTTCATGGTCAACAATTTTAATTTTGTAGTATTACACTGTATATTTTGTGTTACGCTTTTTTATAAGCAAAACAGCAGTTTAGGTTAATTCAGCTTAGGTTTTTCTGTTTTAAATGCTTGATTGTTGCTTATCTGTTGCTCATTGAACATTCATCTTTTAGAACAAGAAAAGTTTCCGAAAGTAATATTTTGTTTTCGTTGTTGTTGCTTATATGTGACGGTTTTGGGGAAAACGGTAACAACCTATAATATCGGTAATTATTTTATCGGTAGTATTGATAATAAAACAAAAGAAATAACGATAGTATTGGTAATCAAAAATTACAAGTATCGTTACATTTTTAGCAAGTATCGGTAGTGCTAATAATATTATCGATACTTCTCTTATGATTGTATTGGTATTATCAATACCAATCTATTATCGATACCAAAGGTATCGGTAAATATTGGATATAATTACCGATACCAAAGGTATCGGTAATTATTTCCAATATTACCGATACCAATTTATTAGCAATACTAGTGCTCATGATAGTGGCCGTAGACTTAATATGGCTACCTGACAATCAAAAAGATTACTGATGCATGTGCGTTTATGAATGAAATAAGCAGGACCGTTTAAGACGACTTGCCTTTTAATAAAATTTATAAAGTTTTAAAAAAGATACCATGCAAAGAACCCTAAAATGCTTCTGTAACCACGCTTTTCTTTTTGAGAATAAATAGTTTAACCAACTTTAGCAAACACTTTATGGTTTAGCTTTTAGTATTTTATTAAGGTGGTCTGTTGTTTAATAAATTCGTAACACACGGCACACCGTAAGTCATCCCTCTGCGAAAAAAACTACGATGTTTCGATAATAAAACTGTAGCTTTTTATTTTTGCCAAAGTTCCTGCTATTTTTTTTCTATTTTTTTGGGGGGAGGAGGGGGTGGGGATAAAATTTCATAGTTTTTGTCAATTGCAATAAAAGAAAGGGGATTAAAATCTCTGTGCTGTCGGTCGGTTTTAAATTCTGGTTCTGTAAATTAGATATTCTCACTGAGGTGTTTTTCACGTGGTAGCGTGGGGATTTTCTCTCTTTTCTGAATTGCCATTGAGTCAGGCAGTTGTGCAGGGAAACGGAAAACAAAATAGGTAGCTAACTAAATGTATTTATTTTTTAACATTTTATTTATATATACACTAAAAACTTACAAGCAATATAGTTTTCTGTTTACAAAAAAATATAGTTTAAGATTTCAAAGCAAAATACACCTCTTTACCAGTTTAGCTAAGTTGTTCACTTATTTTAAAACTTAAAATGATATGTAAATCAGAAGTTATCCATCTCCACCCAGTAATATTTAAAGCTTCAACCATGTTTCCGTAGAAAGAAATAGACTGAAAAAGACCTTTCTTCAGCAAGCTCCTGCATCTTTCTGCCTGTCATGCAGTTGTTAGAGATAAAAATGGCTTACTGTGGAAAATAAGTATTCAAAAAGTCTATATGCATATTCTTATCTTTAATTAAAAAGCTGTATCAACATGTAATGTGAGCAGTCTTTAGACCCTGATGGATTTTTAACTGTATCTACAATAATACGCGGTTTAAAATTTGCATTCCATCATAAATTATCTAACTGTGTGAAGCAAGCTGGACTTCGAATAGAAGGTTAAAAGTTTTGTGACTTAATTGTAGTGCCCAACTTTCAACGAAAACGCGTGATGATAGGTGGTAATCCTCTTAAAATACTTATTTTTATCCCTTTTTGTATGTTTAGCTACCGAGAATGGAGGGTTCAAAGTCAAACTTAAAAAGACAAGTCAATGCAAAACTAATGACAAAGGTTACTTGAATCCGTAGAAGCGTCCAAACCAAAGTTAAATGCATATTTCAATTTGGGTATTAGTACTTTGATCATTATCTTTTGCACTGTTTAAATGTAAGTATATTTATAGATTTATATTTATGATTTCTTACCTAAATAAACTTTGCGAAAATTTCTAATTTTTAAGTTTATTCCATCGACCACCCGTTTCCATTCGTCTGCTCCCACACCAAATTTTGCGTTAACGTGAGTCTTAACCCACTCAACTTTTCCCTTGTCTAATATCAACTTTCCTCTTTTTCCTGACAGGGAAGACGCCATTAATTCCTCTGTTGAGAAAATGCCCTTCATTAACTGGAATGCACAGTCGACTGCATCCGATGAATTGGCCAATACAGCTGTAACTCCAAGGACATTCATCGAACACAGTGACTGTGCAAACTGTCCAGGTAATGTGTCTTGTAAAGAAAACTGCCCGAGACAGTACAATTCTGGGCAGCGGAAGGAGCAGAAATTGTTGGAGGATCATTCGCACTTGGAGGCTCATCCACTATTTCAAAATGTTCATTGACTATTGCTGGAGAATCATGCAGTGGTGAAAGTGGTGGCATTTCAAAGTCAGGAACTGGACACACGAATTCCTCGTCTTCCAAGCTAACCCGTTCTGCAGCTTGCCTATTTAGGAATATGTTCAAGGATGCAGTCACCAAGTCCTTTAGTTCTTGGAACTCCTGCTGCATATTTTGTTGGTTTTGAACCACAGCATCAAACTGAGCATCAAACTGCTGACAGCACTTGGCTGTTGTCTGTGTGCCCTTTTCTTCAGTTTTTGAAGTTGTTCCTGCCCTTGTATTTACGAAGTCCTCATAACTTGTAATACTTGTTATTGGCTAAATATTTAAAGTAAGAATTTTTAAAAATAAATAAATTCTATTTGTTCATTTTAGTAGTTTTACTCACTTTTAATTTTTGGATTGGTTGTGTCACTTCCTCCAGCATTGTAGAATTCTAGAAGGTGATATATTTGTAATTTAAAATGCAGTTTATTTATGCAACATTTGTAAATATTATAGTATATTTGTAAATTTACCGTGTTCAGGGCGAATGTCTCACTTTCCTCCTGCTCTTGTGAGCTTTCCAGCACCACAGCGTTACCATCATCCGTCTAAAAAATAGAAATTTAATTCCTTGATTATGCATTTTTATACAGCTAAAATTCTTAGAAAATAAAGGAAAACCCTGAAAGTTTTTTTAAAAGAAAGGCGGACAATTGTTTTCCCTTATTTTTATTTCATGTGTTTCCAGGATTCTAAATAATATCTACAGCCTTGGCTACTCCTACAAGCCTAAGAACCTGGTTTTTAAGAACATTTAATGTCAGAATAAGTTGCCTCGTTTATCTGAATGTTAGATCTAAGAAACTGGTTTATAAGAACATTAAGGGTTAAAGTTAGTTGTCTCGTTTATCTATGGTCTAGGTAATTGCTACAAGCCTAGGAATCTTTTTAAAAGAACATCGTTTATCTATGTTCCGGGCCTAGGATACTTAGTTTGTGCGAACAAAAATAGGTTGTCTCGTTTACCCATGGCTTAGTTTGCTCCTAGCTACAACCCTAGGAAACTAGTGTATAAGAACATGAAATATCATAACAGTTGTCTCGTATCTGTGAGCTATGACAATACCTTTTTCGGGGTGTCAGAAGGTTGCCAATCTTCTTTCTCCTGCCAATTCTGCTCCCACTCATCTAATTGCTTTTTGTTATCTGTGCAGAAAAAAAAAAGACTTTGTCAACCTCGTCCCCAGAACTTTTTATATTCAGGCCGTCAAATATAAAAAACTGGCAAGTCCTCGGGGCGTAGAACTTACCTTTCATCGCTAAAATTTCGATCGTGTACATGTCGCTTCGGTGTCTGTATCTACACCGTTTCCCTTCCGCAATATCGTCCTCCAATTTTTCCAAACAAGCCGTCTTAACAATTGCCGTTGAATTGTCGCACTCAAAAAAAACAAGACTGTATTTTTGTACCCTGTGTTTTGACTACAAATTCCAGCCATTTTCGTGTCTTGTTGCAAAGAAACAAAAGTTTGGTGGGGGTAAATTAGAATGCTGCAGTATTATTTCGATTGCTTTGACCAGTGGCTGAACGGTCCCCGAATAAGGGCCGGTAAAAAAACGGACTTTCGTCTTAGGGAGTTAAAACATAATGCGTATTCACATGGTTAAGCCTACCAACTGCGATATCACGTGACGCCCAGACACCTGCTACGGAAATTTAAGCGCTTGCAACTTTGTAACCAATATGGCTGTTTCATTAAAAAGACCAGCTATTATTTATGAAAAGGATGAAAATATGGAGGCCGCAGAGTTAAGTACAATAAGTGAATTTTTAGCGAAGGGGTGCGGGTGTAACCTGGGAAGTGCTAGTACTAATTGTATTAGGCTTTTCACTACAGAGGAGGTAGAGTTTTCTAGAAATTCTGTGGCTGAGTTGTCAGGGGAAGAAAAAGACATTTTTGTATTAAGTTTTTTACAAATTTCTAGGCTACCCAAATTTTTATCTACAAGTTCAGGACATATAAATTTCTTTATGTATGGGCGTAAAATTTGCAGAAAGACTTTCCTTTTCTTACTAGATATATCCTTGCAAACTTTTGCTCGTTTATGCAAACATTTTGACGAGGAGGGTGCAAAACCAAGAAAACATGGTAATAATAAAAGGCTCCCATCAAATGCTCATACATACGAAACTAATTGCCATGTAAAAAGGTTTATTGAAAATTATGCAGAAGAGCATGCTGTTCTATTGCCTGGTCGGATACCAGGTTACAGGGATGAATCAATTTCATTAATTCCATCATCAGATACCAAAAAAAAATATATGGCACTACTACAGAGAAAGTTGTATAAAATCTGTTATTCCATATGTAAGCTACAGTCAGTTTTACAGTGTGTGGAATGAGCTCATCCCATGGGTGGTAGTTGCCAAACCACTAACGGATATATGTGCGACTTGTCAATCAAATAATAATGTCATTTTTTCGCCAGCATTAATAAATCCGAACAGGAAAAATCAAATCTTCTTAGGGAGCAAATTGGTCCACCTGAAAAAAGCACAAGAAGAGCTTGATTATTATAAGCAGCAATGTAGGCAGGCACGTGGAGATTTAAAAAAAGTATCCACAATATGACCCTAATGCATTAAATGAGCCCATGTTCTTTTAATGGAACGGCTCATTAACATGGGAATTATGCCACAACAGCTACAATACCCCAGGATCCCTTTCAGCCTGGTCCAATATATTTCAAAACACCAAGAAAATGCAATATATTTGGAGTGTGTAATGATGGCATTAATGTACAAACAACGTACCTTGTTGATGAAATAGTTAGCACAGGAAAGGGTGCAAATTCAACTATTTCTTTTGTTCACAACTTTTTTGCTGATCATGGTATGGGTGAAACAAAAGCCAACTGTCATGCTGATAATTGTACTGGTGAGTCTAAACTAACATACGTAAATTAATGTTTATACCATTTTTTTATAAGAAACACGCCTATAAGAAACCTGAGGCTCAAAATTTAAAAAAATAAAGAAACTTAGCTTGACTCAGTTCCTCAAGCTTCTCCAGACCAGAAACTGTTACAGAAAATATTACAGTGTATTTGAACTTTAAAAAACTGTTAAGAAACTTTTAGCCTCAAAATCAGTAAAAAGTAAAAAACTTGAGCCTCAGTAGCCAAAACTGGTTTCTTAAAAAAGCGTGTAATAAAAATTTTGCAGGAAAATTTTTTTGATGCCTATAAGGGGGATTTTCACGAAGCGAATTGAATGGCGAATTCGACGGCGAATTGTATCTGAGCATACGCAGTTTTGTTTGTTTTGATTTGCATCGAAATATTCGCTTCGCTGAAAAGTAGAAACAGTTCCTACTTTTTCGCGGCTCAAGGTTTCGCTGCTAGTTTTGACCAATCAGAACGCGGTTAACTAACGTAAACAATGAATTTGGCGCCTATTTATTTTGTCGTAAAAATTAAAAAGCGAATTCGCCATCGAATTCGCCGTTCAATTTGCTTCGTGAAAATCCCCCCTTTACAATGCGATGGTATATTTCCTGTTTAAAATTATTTCTTTCTTTTCATTTTTAGGTCCAGATACAAGAATAATTACTTTTTATGGGTACCTTGTTTGGAGAACACTGACAGGTTGCATCACGAAATAGAATACTCGTTTATGATAGTGGGTCACACCAAATGCAGTTGCGACAGGTGTTTTGGTGCATTTAAGAAAAGAACATTAGTCACGCCCTCTTTGGGACTTTATATGATATTGCTAAATGCTGTGACGATTCCGCATCTTTGCAACAGTGGCCAAAACTGGTTGGAAAACATGATTGGCACTGTTTCTTGGTACCAACCTTTGACTGGGTGGCTATGATGTCCAAATATTTCATTAAAATTTCTAACATCACCAGATATCATCATTTTCGAGTTAACCACACTGAACCAGGCATTGTCTATTGTTACGTAGATTTAACTTCAGACCCTGTAAAAGTAAATATACTGAAAAAGAATACAACTTTCAAAAAAGAAATGCCAACAATAATCACCCCAGTCGGTTTACCAGCAGCTAGGCAAAAATATTTGTATGATGAAATAAGACCCTTTTGCGCAGAAGGCAGTGAAGATGCTTGTTGCTCCAAGACCTACATAATACATTTACACTTTTTATGTATATTTCTATTTAACACACTGAATTACTGTTATTTTCTGCAGTAATTTTTTTTCCAGTGTTGCAATGTTATTTAACACACTGGAATTTACTGTTATTTTCTGGCAGTAATTTTTTCCAGTGTGCCCTGTTATTAACACACTGATTTGCTGATTATTTTCTGCCAGTAATTTTTACAGTGTGCAATGTGATTTGTGTGTGTGTTATTTTAAAACTAGTACAACATTAAATTTTAAAACAAATGTTTGTCTAGGGTGTACAGCTTGTACTTTTCACCTTAGGTTACCTAATTAAAATGTCTGAAGATATGGAGATGAGAAATGTAGACAAAGGTAATCATATACTATCTTTTTAATTTTCTTGTGCTACTTTGTCTGGAATAATATGGAAGAATTTTATTTTAGACACACGTGATCAATGGAAAGGAGAAAGGGGGAGTAGTTCAACTACTTTAAGGTTGGAAAGAGGTACTTTTTGCATAAAAATTTGTTTTTGTTACATTCCTTCAAAAACTTATTGCTTTAATTTGACATTATCTCTTGTTCAGAAAACGTTATGTATATAGATTTTATTTATGATGCATTTTAATTCTGTGCTTAATGCAACTAATCAACCTTGTCCCAAGTGGGTATTTTGTTGACCAGCCAGGGCCAGGGCCTTGTTAGGTCATCTAAATAAAAAGATTTAAAAGTCATAACTAGTCCTGGGGACAAGGTTTAATTCAGAATAAAAATTATGTATGCCTAGTAAGTCTGTGGAACTTACTTTTTAGAGGAAAATTCGGGGAGTGCAGGGAAGAGAAAAAGAGGAGCATCGGAGTCGGATGAAAAAGGTAATTAATTAACAAACAAATTTTATTGCGTATTTGTGCGTTACCAACTGTTAAATTGGTATATTATTTTTACAGGCAACAAAAACTTCACATGGAAACAGTTTCGGGCCTATAGGAAAAACAACCCGGGCCTTGAAAATGAACGAAGTTTCAAAGCGTGGATTAAAAATGGGGGTCGGGATCGTGACGGGTTTGTGTGGGTGCAGAAACAAAAGAAGCATATACCAAATAACCACTACCGCTATCAACACAATCCAAATATTTCCAATCCTCCAGCTCTACCACAGGTGAAAAACATTAACATCTTCTACGGCTTTCAAACTTTAAACTTTTAGGCTTTTTTTATCTTTCCGATCATATATTTCTTATTTTTTCTTATTTTGATTCATTTCCTCCTTTTGTTTCTTTTAGTGCTATTTTAAAACCAAAATTTTGCATAAAAGTCTAAAGTTGCTTAGTAAATTCCAATAGCAGTTTTTGCCTGACATTTAGATTAACTTAGCTACGTATTTGTTTAGTCAGTGTCATTAAACAACATCAATATTATCTGTTCAGTCAGTTTAACAACAATATTAAATTCTTTTTTGTGAAGTAGTTGTTTCGATTTGCTTAGTTTGTTATATCTTAGGAAGCTAAGACTTTGTTTTATAAGAAACTAAAAAATTGTTGTTGTTTTTATATTTTGCAAAAAAATTAACAAAATTTAAAGCAAAACATTTGTAATATCTGAAATTAAAAATTGTTGTTCTAACAATCTCACAACAATTTTTTGTGATTTTTAATTAGATAAAAATAAACAAAGTGTTTTCTCAAATTATTTTTTGGATGAAACGATTTTAGGAGCTTATAACTACATCATTTTGTTAATTAGCTGATATAATGTATATATTTTATGTTTATGTTATATAGATTTTGCACCTGTTTTGACAAAAAAGAAACTTGTTTTTGTTTTTCATCTTAGTTTGTGGATAATATTTTAAATTTAGACATTCAGACTAGCCAGCTAGCTAGCTATATACCTGTTTTTCATTTTATCTGAGTTTGTGGATATTTATTTACATTCAAACAATTTGGTATATTTAATGAAGAAAGATTTGCAAATTAAAACTGTTCTCCCAAATACAATATTAAGACAAAAATAAACTTACACGTTAACAACAATTACTTGCCACGCTGTCAAATATAGCCATCTCGTCCCAAGTCTTCTATCAACGTGAGTCATATGGGCGAAGAGATCACTATTACGGAGGCCGATTTTAAAAAAAATCAACCTCGTTTCCAGCGCATATTTGTTACTAAAATTGAGTTGTAACGATCATCTCCCGTAGTGCGAGAGATCATAAGGATAAGATTATTATACTTCACGTGAAATAAACTATTACTTTAATACCACCCACCCTCGTTCTCAGAGATTTTTACCTTCCCCGGAACGAGGGTGTATTACAACGTAAAAAATAAGTTTTTAAGAAAAGTTACGCCTACTATAAAAATATCAAGTGTGTCAGTTTGGAAAACCTATTATTTTCTTCGTCCAAAAAGTTAAAACATGGCCTAGCCCGTGTTGCGTAAAAAGTGTAAGCAAAAGATTGTGTTAAAAGTTACAGGTGGTGTTGATAATATTAATATCGGTAAAAGTGTATCGATAATTGGTATCGTTATTATAGGTGGTATTGATAATACGGTATCGGTAATTGGTATCGTTATTATAGGTGGTATTGATAAAATGGTATCGGTAATTGGTATTGATACAATGTGTCGGTAATGGGAATGGAATTGTATTGGTAATATCGGTAAATGAAAAAAAGGTATCGATACTAATCTAGAAAGTATCGGTAAATTACACAGTTATCAATACATTATATCGGTAATTTTATGGGTAGTATCAATACAGTATATATTACCGATATTATAGGTTGTTACCGTTTTCCTCAAAACCGTCACTATATGAGACACTCTTCTCTTTTAAATGCCTCGTTTATCAATTTTACGGCTAAAATATATAGAACCTGAGACGAGGTTGTCGTCCCTAAATGACAATTATCTTGTATCAATACGAAAAATCGCAAATATATAACACTCGTCTCTTTTAAATGCCGCGTTTATCAATTTTACGACTAAAATATATAGAAGCTGAGACGAGGTTGTCGTCTATAAATGACAATTATCTTGTATCAATACGAAAAATCGCAAATATATGATACTCGTCTCTTTTAAATGCCTCGTTTATCAATTTTACGGCTAAAATATATAGAACCTGAGACGAGGTTGTCGACACTAAACGACAATTCTCTTGTATCAATACAAAAAATCACAAATATATGATACTCGTCTCTTTTAAATGCCTCGTTTATCAATTTTAAGGCAAAAATATATAGAACCTGAGTCGTTGTTGACCCTAAAGTACAATTATCTTGTATCAGTAAAAAAAATCGCTAATATATGAGACACTCTTCTCTTTTAAATGCCTCGTTTATCAATTTTACGGCTAAAATATATAGAACCTGAGACGAGGTTGTCGTCCCTAAATGACAATTATCTTGTATCAATACGAAAAATCGCAAATATATAACACTCGTCTCTTTTAAATGCCTCGTTTATCAATTTTACGGCTAAAATATATAGAACCTGAGACGAGGTTGTCGACACTAAACGACAATTCTCCTGTATCAATACGAAAAATCGCAAATATACGATACTCGTCTCTTTTAAATGCCTCGTTTATCAATTTTACGGCTAAAATGTACAGAACCTGAGACGAGGTTGTCGACATTAAACGACAATTCTCCTGTATCAATACGAAATATCGCAAATATATGATACTCGTCTCTTTTAAATGCCTCGTTTATCAATTTTACGGATAAAATATATAGAACCTGAGTCGTTGTTGACCCTAAAGTACAATTATCTTGTATCAGTAAAAAAAATCGCAAATATATGAGACACTCTTCTCTTTTAAATGCCTCGTTTATCAATTTTACGGCTAAAATATATAGAACCTGAGACGAGGTTGTCGTCCCTAAATGACAATTATCTTGTATCAATACGAAAAATTGCAAATATATAATACTCGTCTCTTTTAAATGCCTCGTTTATCAATTTTACGGCTAAAATATATAGAACCTGAGTCGTTGGTGACCCTAAAGTACAATTATCTTGTATCAGTAAAAAAAATCGCAAATATATGAGACACTCTTCTCTTTTAAATGCTTCGTTTATCAATTCTACGGCTAAAATATATAGAACCTGAGTCGTTGTTGACCCTAAAGTACAATTATCTTGTATCAATATGAAAAATCGCAAATATATGATACTCGTCACTTTGAAATGCCTCGTTTATCAATTTTACGGCTAAAATATATAGAACCTGAGACGAGGTTGTCGACACTAAACGACAATTCTCCTGTATCAATACGAAAAATCGCAAATATATGATACTCGTCTCTTTTAAATGCCTCGTTTATCAATTTTAAGGCAAAAATATATAGAACCTGAGTCGTTGTTGACCCTAAAGTACAATTATCTTGTATCAGTAAAAAAAATCGCTAATATATGAGACACTCTTCTCTTTTAAATGCCTCGTTTATCAATTTTACGGCTAAAATATATAGAACCTGAGACGAGGTTGTCGTCCCTAAATGACAATTATCTTGTATCAATACGAAAAATCGCAAATATATAACACTCGTCTCTTTTAAATGCCTCGTTTATCAATTTTACGGCTAAAATATATAGAACCTGAGACGAGGTTGTCGACACTAAACGACAATTCTCCTGTATCAATACGAAAAATCGCAAATATATGATACTCGTCTCTTTTAAATGCCTCGTTTATCAATTTTACGGCTAAAATATACAGAACCTGAGACGAGGTTGTCGACATTAAACGACAATTCTCCTGTATCAATACGAAATATCGCAAATATATGATACTCGTCTCTTTTAAATGCCTCGTTTATCAATTTTACGGATAAAATATATAGAACCTGAGTCGTTGTTGACCCTAAAGTACAATTATCTTGTATCAGTAAAAAAAATCGCAAATATATGAGACACTCTTCTCTTTTAAATGCCTCGTTTATCAATTTTACGGCTAAAATATATAGAACCTGAGACGAGGTTGTCGTCCCTAAATGACAATTATCTTGTATCAATACGAAAAATTGCAAATATATAATACTCGTCTCTTTTAAATGCCTCGTTTATCAATTTTACGGCTAAAATATATAGAACCTGAGTCGTTGGTGACCCTAAAGTACAATTATCTTGTATCAGTAAAAAAAATCGCAAATATATGAGACACTCTTCTCTTTTAAATGCTTCGTTTATCAATTCTACGGCTAAAATATATAGAACCTGAGTCGTTGTTGACCCTAAAGTACAATTATCTTGTATCAATATGAAAAATCGCAAATATATGATACTCGTCACTTTGAAATGCCTCGTTTATCAATTTTACGACTAAAATATATAGAACCTGAGACGAGGTTGTCGTCTATAAATGACAATTATCTTGTATCAATACGAAAAATCGCAAATACATGACACTCGTCACTTTGAAATGCCTCGTTTATCAATTCTACGGCCGAAATATATAGAACCTGGGACAAGGTTGTCGTGCCTAAAGTACAATTATCTTGTATCAATACGAAAAATTGCAAATATATGAGACACTCGTCATTTTTAAATTCTTCGTTGATCAATTTTACGGCTAAAATATATAGAACCTGAGCCGAGGTTGTCGTCCCTAAATGACAATTATCTTGTATCAATACGAAAAATCGCAAATATATAACACTCGTCTCTTTTAAATGCCTCGTTTATCAATTTTACGGCTAAAATATATAGAACCTGAGACGAGGTTGTCGACACTAAATGACAATTCGCCTGTATCATTACGAAAAATCGCAAATATATGATACTCGTCTCTTTTAAATGCCTCGTTTATCAATTTTACGGCTAAAATATATAGAACCTGAGACGAGCTTGTCGACACTAAACGACAATTCTCCTGGATCAATACGAAAAATCGCAAATATATAACACTCGTCTCTTTTAAATGCCTCGTTTATCAATTTTACGGCTAAAATATATAGAACCTGAGACGAGGTTGTTGACCCTAAATGACAATTCTCCTGTATCAATACGAAAAATCGCAAATATATGATACTCGTCTCTTTTAAATGCCTCGTTTATCAATTTTACGGCTAAAATATATAGAACCTGAGACGAGCTTGTCGACACTAAACGACAATTCTCCTGGATCAATACGAAAAATCGCAAATATATGATACTCGTCTCTTTTAAATGCCTCGTTTATTAATTTTACGGCTAAAATATATAGAACCTGAGACGTTGTTGACCCTAAATGACAATTCTCCTGTATCAATACGAAAAATCGCAAATATATAACACTCGTCACTTTGAAATACCTCGGCTATCAATTTTACGGATAAAATATATAGAACCTGAGTCGAGGTTGTCGTCCCTAAACGACAATTCTCCTGGATCAATACGAAAAATCACAAATATATGATACTCGTCTCTTTTAAATGCCTCGTTTATCAATTTTACGACTAAAATATATAGAACCTGAGACGAGGTTGTCGTCTATAAATGACAGTTATCTTGTATCAATACGAAAAATCGCAAATACATGACACTAGTCACTTTGAAATGCCTCGTTTATCAATTCTACGGCCGAAATATATAGGACCTGGGACAAGGTTGTCGTGCCTAAAGTACAATTATCTTGCATCAATACGAAAAATTGCAAATATATGAGGCACTCGTCATTTTTAAATTCTTCGTTGATCAATTTTACGGCTAAAATATATAGAACCTGAGACGAGGTTGTCGTCCCTAAGTGACAATTATCTTGTATCAATACGAAAAATCGCAAATATATAACACTCGTCTCTTTTAAATGCCTCGTTTATCAATTTTACGGCTAAAATATATAGAACCTGAGACGAGGTTGTCGACACTAAACGACAATTCTCCTGTATCAATACGAAAAATTGCAAATATATGATACTCGTCTCTTTTAAATGCCTCGTTTATCAATTTTTACGGCTAAAATATACAGAACCTGAGACGAGGTTGTCGACATTAAACGACAATTCTCCTGTATCAATACGAAATATCGCAAATATATGATTACTCGTCTCTTTTAAATGCCTCGTTTATCAATTTTACGGAATAAAATATATAGAACCTGAGTCGTTGTTGACCCTAAAGTACAATTATCTTGTATCAGTAAAAAAATCGCAAATATATGAGACACTCTTCTCTTTTAAATGCCTCGTTTATCAATTTTACGGCTAAAATAAATAGAACCTGAGACGAGGTTGTCGTCCCTAAATGACAATTATCTTGTATCCAATACCAAAATTTGCAAATATATAATACTCGTCTCTTTTAAATGGCCTCGTTTATCAATTTTTACGGCTAAAATATATAGAACCTGAGTCGTTGGTGACCCTAAAGTACAATTATCTTGTATCAGTAAAAAAAATCGCAAATATATGAGACACTCTTCTCTTTTAAATGCTTCGTTTATCAATTCTACGGCTAAAATATATAGAACCTGAGTCGTTGTTGACCCTAAAGTACAATTATCTTGTATCAATATGAAAAATCGCAAATATATGATACTCGTCACTTTGAAATGCCTCGTTTATCAATTTTACGACTAAAATATATAGAACCTGAGACGAGGTTGTCGTCTATAAATGACAATTATCTTGTATCAATACGAAAAATCGCAAATACATGACACTCGTCACTTTGAAATGCCTCGTTATCAATTCTACGGCCGAAATATATAGAACCTGGGACAGGTTGTCGTGCCCTAAAGTTACAATTATCTTGTATCATACGAAAAATTGCAAATATATGAGACACTCGTCATTTTTAAATTCCTTCGTTGATCAATTTTACGGCTAAAATATATAGAACCTGAGACGAGGTTGTCGTCCCTAAATGACAATTTATCTTGTATCAATACGAAAAATCGCAATACATGACACTCGTCACTTTGAAATGCCTCGTTATCAATTCTACGGCCGAATATATATAGAACCTGGGACAGGTTGTCCGTGCCTAAAGTACAATTATCTTGTATCAATACGAAAAATTGCAAAATATATGGTACACTCGTCATTTTTAAATTCTTCGTTGATTCAATTTTACGGCTAAAATATATAGAACTGAGACGAGGTTGTCGTCTAAAATGACAATTATCTCTGTATATAGAAAAATCGCAAATACATGACACTCGTCACTTTGAAATGCTCGTTATCAATTCTACGGCCGAAATATATAGAACCATGGGACAAGGTTGTCGTGCCTAAAGTACAATTTATTCTTGTATCAAGTACGAAAAATTGCAAATATATGAGACACTCGGTCATTTTTAAATTCATTTCGTTGATCATTTTACGGCTAAAATATATAGAACCTGAGACGAGGTTGTCGTCCCTAAATGACAATTATCTGTATCAATACGAAAAATCGCAAATATATAACACTCGTCACTTTTGAAATGCCTGTTTATCAATTCAACGGCTAAGATATAAGAACCTGAGACGAGGTTGTCGACCCTAAATGACAATATCTTGTATCAATACGAAAAATCGCAAATTAAAACTCGTCTCTTTTAAATGCCTCGTTTATCAATTTACGACTAAAATATATAGAACCTGAGACGAGGTTTGGTCGTCCCTAAATGACAATTGTCTTGTATAATACGCAAAATATCGCAAATATATTGATACTGGTCTCTTTAAATGCCTCGGTTATTATTTTACGCTAAAATATATAGAACCTGAGACGTTGTTGGCCCTAAATGACAATTCTCCTGTATCAATACGAAAAATCGCAAAATATATAACACTCGTCACTTTGAAATACCTCCGGTATCAATTTTACGGAAAAAATATAGAACCTGAGTCGAGGTTGTCGTCCCTAAACGCACCAATTCTCCTGATCAATACGAAAAATCACAAATATATGATACTCGTCTCTTTTAATGCTCTTTATCAATTTTACGGGCTAAAATATATAGAACTGAGACGAGCTTGTCGACACTAATGACAATTCTCCTGGATCAATACGTAAAAATCGCCAATTATATGATCTCGTCTCTTTTAAATGCCTCGTTTACAATTTTACGGCAAAATATATAGACCTGAGACGAGCTGTCGACACTAAACGACAATTCTCCTGGATCAAACGAAAATCACAAATACTATAACTACCTCGTCACTTTGAACAGTACCTCCGGCTTTCAAACTTTTACGCGGCATAAAATATATAGAACCTGAGTCTGAGGTTGTCCGTCCCTAAATGACTAGATTATCTTGTTATAAAACACCCGGCGAAACAATCGCAAACTACACTAGACACTCATCTCTTTGAAATGCCTTCGTTTATCCAATTTTACGGCTAAATATAGTAGACAACCTGCAGACGTTGTTGTATCTACTCTTCTT
>JASGCC010000682.1:0-62760 GCA_030067915.1 Hydractinia echinata
TCTATGGCCATGGCGCCAAGGAAACGACTTCAGGCGTCGTAGTCCATTGGGATTGGAAGGACTAGACCGATGGCCACCTGTCTGGGCTCGTGAACCACGTGATTTACGTGTAAGGCCCTTATTAGGCTGCAAAAGGCCATATTACAACCTTTAGAAGCCTGTGCACGTAGTTGACGGTGTTCTATGGCCATGGCGCCAAGGAAAACGACTTCAGGCGTCGTAGTCCATTGGGATTGGAAGGACTAGACCGATGGCCACCTGTCTGGGCTCGTGGAACCACGTGATTTACGTGTAAGGCCCTTATTAGGCTTCTAAAGGCCATATTACAACCTTTAGAAGCCTGTGCACGTAGTTGACGGTGTTCTATGGCCATGGCGCCAAGGAAAACTTCAGGCGTCGTAGTCCATTGGGATTGGAAGGACTAGACCGATGGCCACCTGTCTGGGCTCGTGGAACCACGTGATTTACGTGTAAGGCCCTTATTAGGCTGCAAAGGCCATATTACAACCTTTAGAAGCCTGTGCACGTAGTTGACGGTGTTCTATGGCCATGGCGCCAAGGAAAACGACTTCAGGCGTCGTAGTCCATTGGGATTGGAAGGACTAGACCGATGGCCACCTGTCTGGGCTCGTGGAACCACGTGATTTACGTGTAAGGCCCTTATTAGGCTTCTAAAGGCCATATTACAACCTTTAGAAGCCTGTGCACGTAGTTGACGGTGTTCTATGGCCATGGCGCCAAGGAAACGAACTTCAGGCGTAGTCCATTGGGATTGGAAGGACTAGACCGATGGCCACCTGTCTGGGCTCGTGGAACCACGTGATTTACGTGTAAGGCCCTTATTAGGCTGCAAAGGCCATATTACAACCTTTAGAAGCCTGTGCACGTAGTTGACGGTGTTCTATGGCCATGGCGCCAAGGAAAACGACTTCAGGCGTCGTAGTCCATTGGGATTGGAAGGACTAGACCGATGGCCACCTGTCTGGGCTCGTGGAACCACGTGATTTACGTGTAAGGCCCTTATTAGGCTGCAAAAGGCCATATTACAACCTTTAGAAGCCTGTGCACGTAGTTGACGGTGTTCTATGGCCATGGCGCCAAGGAAAACGACTTCAGGCGTCGTAGTCCATTGGGATTGGAAGGACTAGACCGATGGCCACCTGTCTGGGCTCGTGGAACCACGTGATTTACGTGTAAGGCCCTTATTAGGCTTCAAAGGCCATATTACAACCTTTAGAAGCCTGTGCACGTAGTTGACGGTGTTCTATGGCCATGGCGCCAAGGAAAACCTTCAGGCGTCGTAGTCCATTGGGATTGGAAGGACTAGACCGATGGCCACCTGTCTGGGCTCGTGGAACCACGTGATTTACGTGTAAGGCCCTTATTAGGCTGCAAAGGCCATATTACAACCTTTAGAAGCCTGTGCACGTAGTTGACGGTGTTCTATGGCCATGGCGCCAAGGAAAACGACTTCAGGCGTCGTAGTCCATTGGGATTGGAAGGACTAGACCGATGGCCACCTGTCTGGGCTCGTGGAACCACGTGATTTACGTGTAAGGCCTTATTAGGCTGCAAAGGCCATATTACAACCTTTAGAAGCCTGTGCACGTAGTTGACGGTGTTCTATGGCCATGGCGCCAAGGAAAACGACTTCAGGCGTCGTAGTCCATTGGGATTGGAAGGACTAGACCGATGGCCACCTGTCTGGGCTCGTGGAACCACGTGATTTACGTGTAAGGCCCTTATTAGGCTGCAAAAGGCCATATTACAACCTTTAGAAGCCTGTGCACGTAGTTGACGGTGTTCTATGGCCATGGCGCCAAGGAAAACAACTTCAGGCGTCGTAGTCCATTGGGATTGGAAGGACTAGACCGATGGCCACCTGTCTGGGCTCGTGGAACCACGTGATTTACGTGTAAGGCCCTTATTAGGCTTCTAAAGGCCATATTACAACCTTTAGAAGCCTGTGCACGTAGTTGACGGTGTTCTATGGCCATGGCGCCAAGGAAAACGACTTCAGGCGTCGTAGTCCATTGGGATTGGAAGGACTAGACCGATGGCCACCTGTCTGGGCTCGTGGAACCACGTGATTTACGTGTAAGGCCCTTATTAGGCTGCAAAAGGCCATATTACAACCTTTAGAAGCCTGTGCACGTAGTTGACGGTGTTCTATGGCCATGGCGCCAAGGAAAACAACTTCAGGCGTCGTAGTCCATTGGGATTGGAAGGACTAGACCGATGGCCACCTGTCTGGGCTCGTGGAACCACGTGATTTACGTGTAAGGCCCTTATTAGGCTTCTAAAGGCCATATTACAACCTTTAGAAGCCTGTGCACGTAGTTGACGGTGTTCTATGGCCATGGCGCCAAGGAAAACGACTTCAGGCGTCGTAGTCCATTGGGATTGGAAGGACTAGACCGATGGCCACCTGTCTGGGCTCGTGGAACCACGTGATTTACGTGTAAGGCCCTTATTAGGCTGCAAAGGCCATATTACAACCTTTAGAAGCCTGTGCACGTAGTTGACGGTGTTCTATGGCCATGGCGCCAAGGAAAACGACTTCAGGCGTCGTAGTCCATTGGGATTGGAAGGACTAGACCGATGGCCACCTGTCTGGGCTCGTGGAACCACGTGATTTACGTGTAAGGCCCTTATTAGGCTGCAAAAGGCCATATTACAACCTTTAGAAGCCTGTGCACGTAGTTGACGGTGTTCTATGGCCATGGCGCCAAGGAAAACGACTTCAGGCGTCGTAGTCCATTGGGATTGGAAGGACTAGACCGATGGCCACCTGTCTGGGCTCGTGGAACCACGTGATTTACGTGTAAGGCCCTTATTAGGCTTCAAAAGGCCATATTACAACCTTTAGAAGCCTGTGCACGTAGTTGACGGTGTTCTATGGCCATGGCGCCAAGGAAAACATCTTCAGGCGTCGTAGTCCATTGGGATTGGAAGGACTAGACCGATGGCCACCTGTCTGGGCTCGTGGAACCACGTGATTTACGTGTAAGGCCCTTATTAGGCTGCAAAGGCCATATTACAACCTTTAGAAGCCTGTGCACGTAGTTGACGGTGTTCTATGGCCATGGCGCCAAGGAAAACTTCAGGCGTCGTAGTCCATTGGGATTGGAAGGACTAGACCGATGGCCACCTGTCTGGGCTCGTGGAACCACGTGATTTACGTGTAAGGCCCTTATTAGGCTTCAAAGGCCATATTACAACCTTTAGAAGCCTGTGCACGTAGTTGACGGTGTTCTATGGCCATGGCGCCAAGGAAAACACCTTCAGGCGTCGTAGTCCATTGGGATTGGAAGGACTAGACCGATGGCCACCTGTCTGGGCTCGTGGAACCACGTGATTTACGTGTAAGGCCCTTATTAGGCTGCTAAAGGCCATATTACAACCTTTAGAAGCCTGTGCACGTAGTTGACGGTGTTCTATGGCCATGGCGCCAAGGAAAACGACTTCAGGCGTCGTAGTCCATTGGGATTGGAAGGACTAGACCGATGGCCACCTGTCTGGGCTCGTGGAACCACGTGATTTACGTGTAAGGCCTTATTAGGCTTCTAAAGGCCATATTACAACCTTTAGAAGCCTGTGCACGTAGTTGACGGTGTTCTATGGCCATGGCGCCAAGGAAAACGACTTCAGGCGTCGTAGTCCATTGGGATTGGAAGGACTAGACCGATGGCCACCTGTCTGGGCTCGTGGAACCACGTGATTTACGTGTAAGGCCCTTATTAGGCTTCAAAAGGCCATATTACAACCTTTAGAAGCCTGTGCACGTAGTTGACGGTGTTCTATGGCCATGGCGCCAAGGAAAACGACTTCAGGCGTCGTAGTCCATTGGGATTGGAAGGACTAGACCGATGGCCACCTGTCTGGGCTCGTGGAACCACGTGATTTACGTGTAAGGCCCTTATTAGGCTGCAAAAGGCCATATTACAACCTTTAGAAGCCTGTGCACGTAGTTGACGGTGTTCTATGGCCATGGCGCCAAGGAAAACACCTTCAGGCGTCGTAGTCCATTGGGATTGGAAGGACTAGACCGATGGCCACCTGTCTGGGCTCGTGGAACCACGTGATTTACGTGTAAGGCCCTTATTAGGCTTCTAAAGGCCATATTACAACCTTTAGAAGCCTGTGCACGTAGTTGACGGTGTTCTATGGCCATGGCGCCAAGGAAAACGACTTCAGGCGTCGTAGTCCATTGGGATTGGAAGGACTAGACCGATGGCCACCTGTCTGGGCTCGTGGAACCACGTGATTTACGTGTAAGGCCCTTATTAGGCTTCAAAGGCCATATTACAACCTTTAGAAGCCTGTGCACGTAGTTGACGGTGTTCTATGGCCATGGCGCCAAGGAAAACGACTTCAGGCGTCGTAGTCCATTGGGATTGGAAGGACTAGACCGATGGCCACCTGTCTGGGCTCGTGGAACCACGTGATTTACGTGTAAGGCCCTTATTAGGCTGCAAAGGCCATATTACAACCTTTAGAAGCCTGTGCACGTAGTTGACGGTGTTCTATGGCCATGGCGCCAAGGAAAACGACTTCAGGCGTCGTAGTCCATTGGGATTGGAAGGACTAGACCGATGGCCACCTGTCTGGGCTCGTGGAACCACGTGATTTACGTGTAAGGCCCTTATTAGGCTGCAAAGGCCATATTACAACCTTTAGAAGCCTGTGCACGTAGTTGACGGTGTTCTATGGCCATGGCGCCAAGGAAAACGACTTCAGGCGTCGTAGTCCATTGGGATTGGAAGGACTAGACCGATGGCCACCTGTCTGGGCTCGTGGAACCACGTGATTTACGTGTAAGGCCCTTATTAGGCTTCAAAGGCCATATTACAACCTTTAGAAGCCTGTGCACGTAGTTGACGGTGTTCTATGGCCATGGCGCCAAGGAAAACGACTTCAGGCGTCGTAGTCCATTGGGATTGGAAGGACTAGACCGATGGCCACCTGTCTGGGCTCGTGGAACCACGTGATTTACGTGTAAGGCCCTTATTAGGCTTCTAAAGGCCATATTACAACCTTTAGAAGCCTGTGCACGTAGTTGACGGTGTTCTATGGCCATGGCGCCAAGGAAAACGACTTCAGGCGTCGTAGTCCATTGGGATTGGAAGGACTAGACCGATGGCCACCTGTCTGGGCTCGTGGAACCACGTGATTTACGTGTAAGGCCCTTATTAGGCTTCAAAGGCCATATTACAACCTTTAGAAGCCTGTGCACGTAGTTGACGGTGTTCTATGGCCATGGCGCCAAGGAAAACACTTCAGGCGTCGTAGTCCATTGGGATTGGAAGGACTAGACCGATGGCCACCTGTCTGGGCTCGTGGAACCACGTGATTTACGTGTAAGGCCCTTATTAGGCTGCAAAGGCCATATTACAACCTTTAGAAGCCTGTGCACGTAGTTGACGGTGTTCTATGGCCATGGCGCCAAGGAAAACGACTTCAGGCGTCGTAGTCCATTGGGATTGGAAGGACTAGACCGATGGCCACCTGTCTGGGCTCGTGGAACCACGTGATTTACGTGTAAGGCCCTTATTAGGCTTCAAAGGCCATATTACAACCTTTAGAAGCCTGTGCACGTAGTTGACGGTGTTCTATGGCCATGGCGCCAAGGAAAACGACTTCAGGCGTCGTAGTCCATTGGGATTGGAAGGACTAGACCGATGGCCACCTGTCTGGGCTCGTGGAACCACGTGATTTACGTGTAAGGCCCTTATTAGGCTTCTAAAGGCCATATTACAACCTTTAGAAGCCTGTGCACGTAGTTGACGGTGTTCTATGGCCATGGCGCCAAGGAAAACGACTTCAGGCGTCGTAGTCCATTGGGATTGGAAGGACTAGACCGATGGCCACCTGTCTGGGCTCGTGGAACCACGTGATTTACGTGTAAGGCCCTTATTAGGCTTCAAAGGCCATATTACAACCTTTAGAAGCCTGTGCACGTAGTTGACGGTGTTCTATGGCCATGGCGCCAAGGAAAACGACTTCAGGCGTCGTAGTCCATTGGGATTGGAAGGACTAGACCGATGGCCACCTGTCTGGGCTCGTGGAACCACGTGATTTACGTGTAAGGCCCTTATTAGGCTGCAAAGGCCATATTACAACCTTTAGAAGCCTGTGCACGTAGTTGACGGTGTTCTATGGCCATGGCGCCAAGGAAAACGACTTCAGGCGTCGTAGTCCATTGGGATTGGAAGGACTAGACCGATGGCCACCTGTCTGGGCTCGTGGAACCACGTGATTTACGTGTAAGGCCCTTATTAGGCTTCTAAAGGCCATATTACAACCTTTAGAAGCCTGTGCACGTAGTTGACGGTGTTCTATGGCCATGGCGCCAAGGAAAACGACTTCAGGCGTCGTAGTCCATTGGGATTGGAAGGACTAGACCGATGGCCACCTGTCTGGGCTCGTGGAACCACGTGATTTACGTGTAAGGCCCTTATTAGGCTTCTAAAGGCCATATTACAACCTTTAGAAGCCTGTGCACGTAGTTGACGGTGTTCTATGGCCATGGCGCCAAGGAAAACGACTTCAGGCGTCGTAGTCCATTGGGATTGGAAGGACTAGACCGATGGCCACCTGTCTGGGCTCGTGGAACCACGTGATTTACGTGTAAGGCCCTTATTAGGCTTCTAAAGGCCATATTACAACCTTTAGAAGCCTGTGCACGTAGTTGACGGTGTTCTATGGCCATGGCGCCAAGGAAAACGACTTCAGGCGTCGTAGTCCATTGGGATTGGAAGGACTAGACCGATGGCCACCTGTCTGGGCTCGTGGAACCACGTGATTTACGTGTAAGGCCCTTATTAGGCTTCTAAAGGCCATATTACAACCTTTAGAAGCCTGTGCACGTAGTTGACGGTGTTCTATGGCCATGGCGCCAAGGAAAACGACTTCAGGCGTCGTAGTCCATTGGGATTGGAAGGACTAGACCGATGGCCACCTGTCTGGGCTCGTGGAACCACGTGATTTACGTGTAAGGCCCTTATTAGGCTTCTAAAGGCCATATTACAACCTTTAGAAGCCTGTGCACGTAGTTGACGGTGTTCTATGGCCATGGCGCCAAGGAAAACGACTTCAGGCGTCGTAGTCCATTGGGATTGGAAGGACTAGACCGATGGCCACCTGTCTGGGCTCGTGGAACCACGTGATTTACGTGTAAGGCCCTTATTAGGCTTCTAAAGGCCATATTACAACCTTTAGAAGCCTGTGCACGTAGTTGACGGTGTTCTATGGCCATGGCGCCAAGGAAAACGACTTCAGGCGTCGTAGTCCATTGGGATTGGAAGGACTAGACCGATGGCCACCTGTCTGGGCTCGTGGAACCACGTGATTTACGTGTAAGGCCCTTATTAGGCTTCAAAGGCCATATTACAACCTTTAGAAGCCTGTGCACGTAGTTGACGGTGTTCTATGGCCATGGCGCCAAGGAAAACGACTTCAGGCGTCGTAGTCCATTGGGATTGGAAGGACTAGACCGATGGCCACCTGTCTGGGCTCGTGGAACCACGTGATTTACGTGTAAGGCCCTTATTAGGCTTCAAAGGCCATATTACAACCTTTAGAAGCCTGTGCACGTAGTTGACGGTGTTCTATGGCCATGGCGCCAAGGAAAACGACTTCAGGCGTCGTAGTCCATTGGGATTGGAAGGACTAGACCGATGGCCACCTGTCTGGGCTCGTGGAACCACGTGATTTACGTGTAAGGCCCTTATTAGGCTTCAAAGGCCATATTACAACCTTTAGAAGCCTGTGCACGTAGTTGACGGTGTTCTATGGCCATGGCGCCAAGGAAAACGACTTCAGGCGTCGTAGTCCATTGGGATTGGAAGGACTAGACCGATGGCCACCTGTCTGGGCTCGTGGAACCACGTGATTTACGTGTAAGGCCCTTATTAGGCTTCTAAAGGCCATATTACAACCTTTAGAAGCCTGTGCACGTAGTTGACGGTGTTCTATGGCCATGGCGCCAAGGAAAACGACTTCAGGCGTCGTAGTCCATTGGGATTGGAAGGACTAGACCGATGGCCACCTGTCTGGGCTCGTGGAACCACGTGATTTACGTGTAAGGCCCTTATTAGGCTTCTAAAGGCCATATTACAACCTTTAGAAGCCTGTGCACGTAGTTGACGGTGTTCTATGGCCATGGCGCCAAGGAAAACGACTTCAGGCGTCGTAGTCCATTGGGATTGGAAGGACTAGACCGATGGCCACCTGTCTGGGCTCGTGGAACCACGTGATTTACGTGTAAGGCCCTTATTAGGCTTCTAAAGGCCATATTACAACCTTTAGAAGCCTGTGCACGTAGTTGACGGTGTTCTATGGCCATGGCGCCAAGGAAAACGACTTCAGGCGTCGTAGTCCATTGGGATTGGAAGGACTAGACCGATGGCCACCTGTCTGGGCTCGTGGAACCACGTGATTTACGTGTAAGGCCCTTATTAGGCTTCTAAAGGCCATATTACAACCTTTAGAAGCCTGTGCACGTAGTTGACGGTGTTCTATGGCCATGGCGCCAAGGAAAACGACTTCAGGCGTCGTAGTCCATTGGGATTGGAAGGACTAGACCGATGGCCACCTGTCTGGGCTCGTGGAACCACGTGATTTACGTGTAAGGCCCTTATTAGGCTTCTAAAGGCCATATTACAACCTTTAGAAGCCTGTGCACGTAGTTGACGGTGTTCTATGGCCATGGCGCCAAGGAAAACGACTTCAGGCGTCGTAGTCCATTGGGATTGGAAGGACTAGACCGATGGCCACCTGTCTGGGCTCGTGGAACCACGTGATTTACGTGTAAGGCCCTTATTAGGCTTCTAAAGGCCATATTACAACCTTTAGAAGCCTGTGCACGTAGTTGACGGTGTTCTATGGCCATGGCGCCAAGGAAAACGACTTCAGGCGTCGTAGTCCATTGGGATTGGAAGGACTAGACCGATGGCCACCTGTCTGGGCTCGTGGAACCACGTGATTTACGTGTAAGGCCCTTATTAGGCTTCTAAAGGCCATATTACAACCTTTAGAAGCCTGTGCACGTAGTTGACGGTGTTCTATGGCCATGGCGCCAAGGAAAACGACTTCAGGCGTCGTAGTCCATTGGGATTGGAAGGACTAGACCGATGGCCACCTGTCTGGGCTCGTGGAACCACGTGATTTACGTGTAAGGCCCTTATTAGGCTTCTAAAGGCCATATTACAACCTTTAGAAGCCTGTGCACGTAGTTGACGGTGTTCTATGGCCATGGCGCCAAGGAAAACGACTTCAGGCGTCGTAGTCCATTGGGATTGGAAGGACTAGACCGATGGCCACCTGTCTGGGCTCGTGGAACCACGTGATTTACGTGTAAGGCCCTTATTAGGCTTCTAAAGGCCATATTACAACCTTTAGAAGCCTGTGCACGTAGTTGACGGTGTTCTATGGCCATGGCGCCAAGGAAAACGACTTCAGGCGTCGTAGTCCATTGGGATTGGAAGGACTAGACCGATGGCCACCTGTCTGGGCTCGTGGAACCACGTGATTTACGTGTAAGGCCCTTATTAGGCTTCAAAGGCCATATTACAACCTTTAGAAGCCTGTGCACGTAGTTGACGGTGTTCTATGGCCATGGCGCCAAGGAAAACGACTTCAGGCGTCGTAGTCCATTGGGATTGGAAGGACTAGACCGATGGCCACCTGTCTGGGCTCGTGGAACCACGTGATTTACGTGTAAGGCCCTTATTAGGCTTCTAAAGGCCATATTACAACCTTTAGAAGCCTGTGCACGTAGTTGACGGTGTTCTATGGCCATGGCGCCAAGGAAAACGACTTCAGGCGTCGTAGTCCATTGGGATTGGAAGGACTAGACCGATGGCCACCTGTCTGGGCTCGTGGAACCACGTGATTTACGTGTAAGGCCCTTATTAGGCTTCTAAAGGCCATATTACAACCTTTAGAAGCCTGTGCACGTAGTTGACGGTGTTCTATGGCCATGGCGCCAAGGAAAACGACTTCAGGCGTCGTAGTCCATTGGGATTGGAAGGACTAGACCGATGGCCACCTGTCTGGGCTCGTGGAACCACGTGATTTACGTGTAAGGCCCTTATTAGGCTTCAAAGGCCATATTACAACCTTTAGAAGCCTGTGCACGTAGTTGACGGTGTTCTATGGCCATGGCGCCAAGGAAAACGACTTCAGGCGTCGTAGTCCATTGGGATTGGAAGGACTAGACCGATGGCCACCTGTCTGGGCTCGTGGAACCACGTGATTTACGTGTAAGGCCCTTATTAGGCTTCTAAAGGCCATATTACAACCTTTAGAAGCCTGTGCACGTAGTTGACGGTGTTCTATGGCCATGGCGCCAAGGAAAACGACTTCAGGCGTCGTAGTCCATTGGGATTGGAAGGACTAGACCGATGGCCACCTGTCTGGGCTCGTGGAACCACGTGATTTACGTGTAAGGCCCTTATTAGGCTTCAAAGGCCATATTACAACCTTTAGAAGCCTGTGCACGTAGTTGACGGTGTTCTATGGCCATGGCGCCAAGGAAAACGACTTCAGGCGTCGTAGTCCATTGGGATTGGAAGGACTAGACCGATGGCCACCTGTCTGGGCTCGTGGAACCACGTGATTTACGTGTAAGGCCCTTATTAGGCTTCTAAAGGCCATATTACAACCTTTAGAAGCCTGTGCACGTAGTTGACGGTGTTCTATGGCCATGGCGCCAAGGAAAACGACTTCAGGCGTCGTAGTCCATTGGGATTGGAAGGACTAGACCGATGGCCACCTGTCTGGGCTCGTGGAACCACGTGATTTACGTGTAAGGCCCTTATTAGGCTTCTAAAGGCCATATTACAACCTTTAGAAGCCTGTGCACGTAGTTGACGGTGTTCTATGGCCATGGCGCCAAGGAAAACGACTTCAGGCGTCGTAGTCCATTGGGATTGGAAGGACTAGACCGATGGCCACCTGTCTGGGCTCGTGGAACCACGTGATTTACGTGTAAGGCCCTTATTAGGCTTCTAAAGGCCATATTACAACCTTTAGAAGCCTGTGCACGTAGTTGACGGTGTTCTATGGCCATGGCGCCAAGGAAAACGACTTCAGGCGTCGTAGTCCATTGGGATTGGAAGGACTAGACCGATGGCCACCTGTCTGGGCTCGTGGAACCACGTGATTTACGTGTAAGGCCCTTATTAGGCTTCTAAAGGCCATATTACAACCTTTAGAAGCCTGTGCACGTAGTTGACGGTGTTCTATGGCCATGGCGCCAAGGAAAACGACTTCAGGCGTCGTAGTCCATTGGGATTGGAAGGACTAGACCGATGGCCACCTGTCTGGGCTCGTGGAACCACGTGATTTACGTGTAAGGCCCTTATTAGGCTTCAAAGGCCATATTACAACCTTTAGAAGCCTGTGCACGTAGTTGACGGTGTTCTATGGCCATGGCGCCAAGGAAAACGACTTCAGGCGTCGTAGTCCATTGGGATTGGAAGGACTAGACCGATGGCCACCTGTCTGGGCTCGTGGAACCACGTGATTTACGTGTAAGGCCCTTATTAGGCTTCAAAGGCCATATTACAACCTTTAGAAGCCTGTGCACGTAGTTGACGGTGTTCTATGGCCATGGCGCCAAGGAAAACGACTTCAGGCGTCGTAGTCCATTGGGATTGGAAGGACTAGACCGATGGCCACCTGTCTGGGCTCGTGGAACCACGTGATTTACGTGTAAGGCCCTTATTAGGCTGCAAAGGCCATATTACAACCTTTAGAAGCCTGTGCACGTAGTTGACGGTGTTCTATGGCCATGGCGCCAAGGAAAACGACTTCAGGCGTCGTAGTCCATTGGGATTGGAAGGACTAGACCGATGGCCACCTGTCTGGGCTCGTGGAACCACGTGATTTACGTGTAAGGCCCTTATTAGGCTTCTAAAGGCCATATTACAACCTTTAGAAGCCTGTGCACGTAGTTGACGGTGTTCTATGGCCATGGCGCCAAGGAAAACGACTTCAGGCGTCGTAGTCCATTGGGATTGGAAGGACTAGACCGATGGCCACCTGTCTGGGCTCGTGGAACCACGTGATTTACGTGTAAGGCCCTTATTAGGCTTCAAAGGCCATATTACAACCTTTAGAAGCCTGTGCACGTAGTTGACGGTGTTCTATGGCCATGGCGCCAAGGAAAACGACTTCAGGCGTCGTAGTCCATTGGGATTGGAAGGACTAGACCGATGGCCACCTGTCTGGGCTCGTGGAACCACGTGATTTACGTGTAAGGCCCTTATTAGGCTTCTAAAGGCCATATTACAACCTTTAGAAGCCTGTGCACGTAGTTGACGGTGTTCTATGGCCATGGCGCCAAGGAAAACGACTTCAGGCGTCGTAGTCCATTGGGATTGGAAGGACTAGACCGATGGCCACCTGTCTGGGCTCGTGGAACCACGTGATTTACGTGTAAGGCCCTTATTAGGCTTCTAAAGGCCATATTACAACCTTTAGAAGCCTGTGCACGTAGTTGACGGTGTTCTATGGCCATGGCGCCAAGGAAAACGACTTCAGGCGTCGTAGTCCATTGGGATTGGAAGGACTAGACCGATGGCCACCTGTCTGGGCTCGTGGAACCACGTGATTTACGTGTAAGGCCCTTATTAGGCTTCAAAGGCCATATTACAACCTTTAGAAGCCTGTGCACGTAGTTGACGGTGTTCTATGGCCATGGCGCCAAGGAAAACGACTTCAGGCGTCGTAGTCCATTGGGATTGGAAGGACTAGACCGATGGCCACCTGTCTGGGCTCGTGGAACCACGTGATTTACGTGTAAGGCCCTTATTAGGCTTCTAAAGGCCATATTACAACCTTTAGAAGCCTGTGCACGTAGTTGACGGTGTTCTATGGCCATGGCGCCAAGGAAAACGACTTCAGGCGTCGTAGTCCATTGGGATTGGAAGGACTAGACCGATGGCCACCTGTCTGGGCTCGTGGAACCACGTGATTTACGTGTAAGGCCCTTATTAGGCTTCTAAAGGCCATATTACAACCTTTAGAAGCCTGTGCACGTAGTTGACGGTGTTCTATGGCCATGGCGCCAAGGAAAACGACTTCAGGCGTCGTAGTCCATTGGGATTGGAAGGACTAGACCGATGGCCACCTGTCTGGGCTCGTGGAACCACGTGATTTACGTGTAAGGCCCTTATTAGGCTTCTAAAGGCCATATTACAACCTTTAGAAGCCTGTGCACGTAGTTGACGGTGTTCTATGGCCATGGCGCCAAGGAAAACGACTTCAGGCGTCGTAGTCCATTGGGATTGGAAGGACTAGACCGATGGCCACCTGTCTGGGCTCGTGGAACCACGTGATTTACGTGTAAGGCCCTTATTAGGCTGCAAAGGCCATATTACAACCTTTAGAAGCCTGTGCACGTAGTTGACGGTGTTCTATGGCCATGGCGCCAAGGAAAACGACTTCAGGCGTCGTAGTCCATTGGGATTGGAAGGACTAGACCGATGGCCACCTGTCTGGGCTCGTGGAACCACGTGATTTACGTGTAAGGCCCTTATTAGGCTTCAAAGGCCATATTACAACCTTTAGAAGCCTGTGCACGTAGTTGACGGTGTTCTATGGCCATGGCGCCAAGGAAAACGACTTCAGGCGTCGTAGTCCATTGGGATTGGAAGGACTAGACCGATGGCCACCTGTCTGGGCTCGTGGAACCACGTGATTTACGTGTAAGGCCCTTATTAGGCTTCAAAGGCCATATTACAACCTTTAGAAGCCTGTGCACGTAGTTGACGGTGTTCTATGGCCATGGCGCCAAGGAAAACGACTTCAGGCGTCGTAGTCCATTGGGATTGGAAGGACTAGACCGATGGCCACCTGTCTGGGCTCGTGGAACCACGTGATTTACGTGTAAGGCCCTTATTAGGCTTCTAAAGGCCATATTACAACCTTTAGAAGCCTGTGCACGTAGTTGACGGTGTTCTATGGCCATGGCGCCAAGGAAAACGACTTCAGGCGTCGTAGTCCATTGGGATTGGAAGGACTAGACCGATGGCCACCTGTCTGGGCTCGTGGAACCACGTGATTTACGTGTAAGGCCCTTATTAGGCTGCAAAGGCCATATTACAACCTTTAGAAGCCTGTGCACGTAGTTGACGGTGTTCTATGGCCATGGCGCCAAGGAAAACGACTTCAGGCGTCGTAGTCCATTGGGATTGGAAGGACTAGACCGATGGCCACCTGTCTGGGCTCGTGGAACCACGTGATTTACGTGTAAGGCCCTTATTAGGCTTCTAAAGGCCATATTACAACCTTTAGAAGCCTGTGCACGTAGTTGACGGTGTTCTATGGCCATGGCGCCAAGGAAAACGACTTCAGGCGTCGTAGTCCATTGGGATTGGAAGGACTAGACCGATGGCCACCTGTCTGGGCTCGTGGAACCACGTGATTTACGTGTAAGGCCCTTATTAGGCTTCTAAAGGCCATATTACAACCTTTAGAAGCCTGTGCACGTAGTTGACGGTGTTCTATGGCCATGGCGCCAAGGAAAACGACTTCAGGCGTCGTAGTCCATTGGGATTGGAAGGACTAGACCGATGGCCACCTGTCTGGGCTCGTGGAACCACGTGATTTACGTGTAAGGCCCTTATTAGGCTTCAAAGGCCATATTACAACCTTTAGAAGCCTGTGCACGTAGTTGACGGTGTTCTATGGCCATGGCGCCAAGGAAAACGACTTCAGGCGTCGTAGTCCATTGGGATTGGAAGGACTAGACCGATGGCCACCTGTCTGGGCTCGTGGAACCACGTGATTTACGTGTAAGGCCCTTATTAGGCTTCAAAGGCCATATTACAACCTTTAGAAGCCTGTGCACGTAGTTGACGGTGTTCTATGGCCATGGCGCCAAGGAAAACGACTTCAGGCGTCGTAGTCCATTGGGATTGGAAGGACTAGACCGATGGCCACCTGTCTGGGCTCGTGGAACCACGTGATTTACGTGTAAGGCCCTTATTAGGCTGCAAAGGCCATATTACAACCTTTAGAAGCCTGTGCACGTAGTTGACGGTGTTCTATGGCCATGGCGCCAAGGAAAACGACTTCAGGCGTCGTAGTCCATTGGGATTGGAAGGACTAGACCGATGGCCACCTGTCTGGGCTCGTGGAACCACGTGATTTACGTGTAAGGCCCTTATTAGGCTTCAAAGGCCATATTACAACCTTTAGAAGCCTGTGCACGTAGTTGACGGTGTTCTATGGCCATGGCGCCAAGGAAAACGACTTCAGGCGTCGTAGTCCATTGGGATTGGAAGGACTAGACCGATGGCCACCTGTCTGGGCTCGTGGAACCACGTGATTTACGTGTAAGGCCCTTATTAGGCTTCTAAAGGCCATATTACAACCTTTAGAAGCCTGTGCACGTAGTTGACGGTGTTCTATGGCCATGGCGCCAAGGAAAACGACTTCAGGCGTCGTAGTCCATTGGGATTGGAAGGACTAGACCGATGGCCACCTGTCTGGGCTCGTGGAACCACGTGATTTACGTGTAAGGCCCTTATTAGGCTTCAAAGGCCATATTACAACCTTTAGAAGCCTGTGCACGTAGTTGACGGTGTTCTATGGCCATGGCGCCAAGGAAAACGACTTCAGGCGTCGTAGTCCATTGGGATTGGAAGGACTAGACCGATGGCCACCTGTCTGGGCTCGTGGAACCACGTGATTTACGTGTAAGGCCCTTATTAGGCTTCAAAGGCCATATTACAACCTTTAGAAGCCTGTGCACGTAGTTGACGGTGTTCTATGGCCATGGCGCCAAGGAAAACGACTTCAGGCGTCGTAGTCCATTGGGATTGGAAGGACTAGACCGATGGCCACCTGTCTGGGCTCGTGGAACCACGTGATTTACGTGTAAGGCCCTTATTAGGCTTCTAAAGGCCATATTACAACCTTTAGAAGCCTGTGCACGTAGTTGACGGTGTTCTATGGCCATGGCGCCAAGGAAAACGACTTCAGGCGTCGTAGTCCATTGGGATTGGAAGGACTAGACCGATGGCCACCTGTCTGGGCTCGTGGAACCACGTGATTTACGTGTAAGGCCCTTATTAGGCTTCAAAGGCCATATTACAACCTTTAGAAGCCTGTGCACGTAGTTGACGGTGTTCTATGGCCATGGCGCCAAGGAAAACGACTTCAGGCGTCGTAGTCCATTGGGATTGGAAGGACTAGACCGATGGCCACCTGTCTGGGCTCGTGGAACCACGTGATTTACGTGTAAGGCCCTTATTAGGCTTCTAAAGGCCATATTACAACCTTTAGAAGCCTGTGCACGTAGTTGACGGTGTTCTATGGCCATGGCGCCAAGGAAAACGACTTCAGGCGTCGTAGTCCATTGGGATTGGAAGGACTAGACCGATGGCCACCTGTCTGGGCTCGTGGAACCACGTGATTTACGTGTAAGGCCCTTATTAGGCTTCAAAGGCCATATTACAACCTTTAGAAGCCTGTGCACGTAGTTGACGGTGTTCTATGGCCATGGCGCCAAGGAAAACGACTTCAGGCGTCGTAGTCCATTGGGATTGGAAGGACTAGACCGATGGCCACCTGTCTGGGCTCGTGGAACCACGTGATTTACGTGTAAGGCCCTTATTAGGCTTCAAAGGCCATATTACAACCTTTAGAAGCCTGTGCACGTAGTTGACGGTGTTCTATGGCCATGGCGCCAAGGAAAACGACTTCAGGCGTCGTAGTCCATTGGGATTGGAAGGACTAGACCGATGGCCACCTGTCTGGGCTCGTGGAACCACGTGATTTACGTGTAAGGCCCTTATTAGGCTTCAAAGGCCATATTACAACCTTTAGAAGCCTGTGCACGTAGTTGACGGTGTTCTATGGCCATGGCGCCAAGGAAAACGACTTCAGGCGTCGTAGTCCATTGGGATTGGAAGGACTAGACCGATGGCCACCTGTCTGGGCTCGTGGAACCACGTGATTTACGTGTAAGGCCCTTATTAGGCTTCTAAAGGCCATATTACAACCTTTAGAAGCCTGTGCACGTAGTTGACGGTGTTCTATGGCCATGGCGCCAAGGAAAACGACTTCAGGCGTCGTAGTCCATTGGGATTGGAAGGACTAGACCGATGGCCACCTGTCTGGGCTCGTGGAACCACGTGATTTACGTGTAAGGCCCTTATTAGGCTTCTAAAGGCCATATTACAACCTTTAGAAGCCTGTGCACGTAGTTGACGGTGTTCTATGGCCATGGCGCCAAGGAAAACGACTTCAGGCGTCGTAGTCCATTGGGATTGGAAGGACTAGACCGATGGCCACCTGTCTGGGCTCGTGGAACCACGTGATTTACGTGTAAGGCCCTTATTAGGCTTCAAAGGCCATATTACAACCTTTAGAAGCCTGTGCACGTAGTTGACGGTGTTCTATGGCCATGGCGCCAAGGAAAACGACTTCAGGCGTCGTAGTCCATTGGGATTGGAAGGACTAGACCGATGGCCACCTGTCTGGGCTCGTGGAACCACGTGATTTACGTGTAAGGCCCTTATTAGGCTTCAAAGGCCATATTACAACCTTTAGAAGCCTGTGCACGTAGTTGACGGTGTTCTATGGCCATGGCGCCAAGGAAAACGACTTCAGGCGTCGTAGTCCATTGGGATTGGAAGGACTAGACCGATGGCCACCTGTCTGGGCTCGTGGAACCACGTGATTTACGTGTAAGGCCCTTATTAGGCTTCAAAGGCCATATTACAACCTTTAGAAGCCTGTGCACGTAGTTGACGGTGTTCTATGGCCATGGCGCCAAGGAAAACGACTTCAGGCGTCGTAGTCCATTGGGATTGGAAGGACTAGACCGATGGCCACCTGTCTGGGCTCGTGGAACCACGTGATTTACGTGTAAGGCCCTTATTAGGCTTCTAAAGGCCATATTACAACCTTTAGAAGCCTGTGCACGTAGTTGACGGTGTTCTATGGCCATGGCGCCAAGGAAAACGACTTCAGGCGTCGTAGTCCATTGGGATTGGAAGGACTAGACCGATGGCCACCTGTCTGGGCTCGTGGAACCACGTGATTTACGTGTAAGGCCCTTATTAGGCTTCAAAGGCCATATTACAACCTTTAGAAGCCTGTGCACGTAGTTGACGGTGTTCTATGGCCATGGCGCCAAGGAAAACGACTTCAGGCGTCGTAGTCCATTGGGATTGGAAGGACTAGACCGATGGCCACCTGTCTGGGCTCGTGGAACCACGTGATTTACGTGTAAGGCCCTTATTAGGCTTCTAAAGGCCATATTACAACCTTTAGAAGCCTGTGCACGTAGTTGACGGTGTTCTATGGCCATGGCGCCAAGGAAAACGACTTCAGGCGTCGTAGTCCATTGGGATTGGAAGGACTAGACCGATGGCCACCTGTCTGGGCTCGTGGAACCACGTGATTTACGTGTAAGGCCCTTATTAGGCTTCTAAAGGCCATATTACAACCTTTAGAAGCCTGTGCACGTAGTTGACGGTGTTCTATGGCCATGGCGCCAAGGAAAACGACTTCAGGCGTCGTAGTCCATTGGGATTGGAAGGACTAGACCGATGGCCACCTGTCTGGGCTCGTGGAACCACGTGATTTACGTGTAAGGCCCTTATTAGGCTTCTAAAGGCCATATTACAACCTTTAGAAGCCTGTGCACGTAGTTGACGGTGTTCTATGGCCATGGCGCCAAGGAAAACGACTTCAGGCGTCGTAGTCCATTGGGATTGGAAGGACTAGACCGATGGCCACCTGTCTGGGCTCGTGGAACCACGTGATTTACGTGTAAGGCCCTTATTAGGCTGCAAAGGCCATATTACAACCTTTAGAAGCCTGTGCACGTAGTTGACGGTGTTCTATGGCCATGGCGCCAAGGAAAACGACTTCAGGCGTCGTAGTCCATTGGGATTGGAAGGACTAGACCGATGGCCACCTGTCTGGGCTCGTGGAACCACGTGATTTACGTGTAAGGCCCTTATTAGGCTTCAAAGGCCATATTACAACCTTTAGAAGCCTGTGCACGTAGTTGACGGTGTTCTATGGCCATGGCGCCAAGGAAAACGACTTCAGGCGTCGTAGTCCATTGGGATTGGAAGGACTAGACCGATGGCCACCTGTCTGGGCTCGTGGAACCACGTGATTTACGTGTAAGGCCCTTATTAGGCTGCAAAGGCCATATTACAACCTTTAGAAGCCTGTGCACGTAGTTGACGGTGTTCTATGGCCATGGCGCCAAGGAAAACGACTTCAGGCGTCGTAGTCCATTGGGATTGGAAGGACTAGACCGATGGCCACCTGTCTGGGCTCGTGGAACCACGTGATTTACGTGTAAGGCCCTTATTAGGCTTCAAAGGCCATATTACAACCTTTAGAAGCCTGTGCACGTAGTTGACGGTGTTCTATGGCCATGGCGCCAAGGAAAACGACTTCAGGCGTCGTAGTCCATTGGGATTGGAAGGACTAGACCGATGGCCACCTGTCTGGGCTCGTGGAACCACGTGATTTACGTGTAAGGCCCTTATTAGGCTTCAAAGGCCATATTACAACCTTTAGAAGCCTGTGCACGTAGTTGACGGTGTTCTATGGCCATGGCGCCAAGGAAAACGACTTCAGGCGTCGTAGTCCATTGGGATTGGAAGGACTAGACCGATGGCCACCTGTCTGGGCTCGTGGAACCACGTGATTTACGTGTAAGGCCCTTATTAGGCTTCTAAAGGCCATATTACAACCTTTAGAAGCCTGTGCACGTAGTTGACGGTGTTCTATGGCCATGGCGCCAAGGAAAACGACTTCAGGCGTCGTAGTCCATTGGGATTGGAAGGACTAGACCGATGGCCACCTGTCTGGGCTCGTGGAACCACGTGATTTACGTGTAAGGCCCTTATTAGGCTTCTAAAGGCCATATTACAACCTTTAGAAGCCTGTGCACGTAGTTGACGGTGTTCTATGGCCATGGCGCCAAGGAAAACGACTTCAGGCGTCGTAGTCCATTGGGATTGGAAGGACTAGACCGATGGCCACCTGTCTGGGCTCGTGGAACCACGTGATTTACGTGTAAGGCCCTTATTAGGCTTCAAAGGCCATATTACAACCTTTAGAAGCCTGTGCACGTAGTTGACGGTGTTCTATGGCCATGGCGCCAAGGAAAACGACTTCAGGCGTCGTAGTCCATTGGGATTGGAAGGACTAGACCGATGGCCACCTGTCTGGGCTCGTGGAACCACGTGATTTACGTGTAAGGCCCTTATTAGGCTGCAAAGGCCATATTACAACCTTTAGAAGCCTGTGCACGTAGTTGACGGTGTTCTATGGCCATGGCGCCAAGGAAAACGACTTCAGGCGTCGTAGTCCATTGGGATTGGAAGGACTAGACCGATGGCCACCTGTCTGGGCTCGTGGAACCACGTGATTTACGTGTAAGGCCCTTATTAGGCTTCAAAGGCCATATTACAACCTTTAGAAGCCTGTGCACGTAGTTGACGGTGTTCTATGGCCATGGCGCCAAGGAAAACGACTTCAGGCGTCGTAGTCCATTGGGATTGGAAGGACTAGACCGATGGCCACCTGTCTGGGCTCGTGGAACCACGTGATTTACGTGTAAGGCCCTTATTAGGCTTCTAAAGGCCATATTACAACCTTTAGAAGCCTGTGCACGTAGTTGACGGTGTTCTATGGCCATGGCGCCAAGGAAAACGACTTCAGGCGTCGTAGTCCATTGGGATTGGAAGGACTAGACCGATGGCCACCTGTCTGGGCTCGTGGAACCACGTGATTTACGTGTAAGGCCCTTATTAGGCTTCAAAGGCCATATTACAACCTTTAGAAGCCTGTGCACGTAGTTGACGGTGTTCTATGGCCATGGCGCCAAGGAAAACGACTTCAGGCGTCGTAGTCCATTGGGATTGGAAGGACTAGACCGATGGCCACCTGTCTGGGCTCGTGGAACCACGTGATTTACGTGTAAGGCCCTTATTAGGCTTCTAAAGGCCATATTACAACCTTTAGAAGCCTGTGCACGTAGTTGACGGTGTTCTATGGCCATGGCGCCAAGGAAAACGACTTCAGGCGTCGTAGTCCATTGGGATTGGAAGGACTAGACCGATGGCCACCTGTCTGGGCTCGTGGAACCACGTGATTTACGTGTAAGGCCCTTATTAGGCTTCTAAAGGCCATATTACAACCTTTAGAAGCCTGTGCACGTAGTTGACGGTGTTCTATGGCCATGGCGCCAAGGAAAACGACTTCAGGCGTCGTAGTCCATTGGGATTGGAAGGACTAGACCGATGGCCACCTGTCTGGGCTCGTGGAACCACGTGATTTACGTGTAAGGCCCTTATTAGGCTTCAAAGGCCATATTACAACCTTTAGAAGCCTGTGCACGTAGTTGACGGTGTTCTATGGCCATGGCGCCAAGGAAAACGACTTCAGGCGTCGTAGTCCATTGGGATTGGAAGGACTAGACCGATGGCCACCTGTCTGGGCTCGTGGAACCACGTGATTTACGTGTAAGGCCCTTATTAGGCTTCAAAGGCCATATTACAACCTTTAGAAGCCTGTGCACGTAGTTGACGGTGTTCTATGGCCATGGCGCCAAGGAAAACGACTTCAGGCGTCGTAGTCCATTGGGATTGGAAGGACTAGACCGATGGCCACCTGTCTGGGCTCGTGGAACCACGTGATTTACGTGTAAGGCCCTTATTAGGCTTCTAAAGGCCATATTACAACCTTTAGAAGCCTGTGCACGTAGTTGACGGTGTTCTATGGCCATGGCGCCAAGGAAAACGACTTCAGGCGTCGTAGTCCATTGGGATTGGAAGGACTAGACCGATGGCCACCTGTCTGGGCTCGTGGAACCACGTGATTTACGTGTAAGGCCCTTATTAGGCTTCTAAAGGCCATATTACAACCTTTAGAAGCCTGTGCACGTAGTTGACGGTGTTCTATGGCCATGGCGCCAAGGAAAACGACTTCAGGCGTCGTAGTCCATTGGGATTGGAAGGACTAGACCGATGGCCACCTGTCTGGGCTCGTGGAACCACGTGATTTACGTGTAAGGCCCTTATTAGGCTTCAAAGGCCATATTACAACCTTTAGAAGCCTGTGCACGTAGTTGACGGTGTTCTATGGCCATGGCGCCAAGGAAAACGACTTCAGGCGTCGTAGTCCATTGGGATTGGAAGGACTAGACCGATGGCCACCTGTCTGGGCTCGTGGAACCACGTGATTTACGTGTAAGGCCCTTATTAGGCTGCAAAGGCCATATTACAACCTTTAGAAGCCTGTGCACGTAGTTGACGGTGTTCTATGGCCATGGCGCCAAGGAAAACGACTTCAGGCGTCGTAGTCCATTGGGATTGGAAGGACTAGACCGATGGCCACCTGTCTGGGCTCGTGGAACCACGTGATTTACGTGTAAGGCCCTTATTAGGCTGCAAAGGCCATATTACAACCTTTAGAAGCCTGTGCACGTAGTTGACGGTGTTCTATGGCCATGGCGCCAAGGAAAACGACTTCAGGCGTCGTAGTCCATTGGGATTGGAAGGACTAGACCGATGGCCACCTGTCTGGGCTCGTGGAACCACGTGATTTACGTGTAAGGCCCTTATTAGGCTGCAAAGGCCATATTACAACCTTTAGAAGCCTGTGCACGTAGTTGACGGTGTTCTATGGCCATGGCGCCAAGGAAAACGACTTCAGGCGTCGTAGTCCATTGGGATTGGAAGGACTAGACCGATGGCCACCTGTCTGGGCTCGTGGAACCACGTGATTTACGTGTAAGGCCCTTATTAGGCTGCAAAGGCCATATTACAACCTTTAGAAGCCTGTGCACGTAGTTGACGGTGTTCTATGGCCATGGCGCCAAGGAAAACGACTTCAGGCGTCGTAGTCCATTGGGATTGGAAGGACTAGACCGATGGCCACCTGTCTGGGCTCGTGGAACCACGTGATTTACGTGTAAGGCCCTTATTAGGCTGCAAAGGCCATATTACAACCTTTAGAAGCCTGTGCACGTAGTTGACGGTGTTCTATGGCCATGGCGCCAAGGAAAACGACTTCAGGCGTCGTAGTCCATTGGGATTGGAAGGACTAGACCGATGGCCACCTGTCTGGGCTCGTGGAACCACGTGATTTACGTGTAAGGCCCTTATTAGGCTTCTAAAGGCCATATTACAACCTTTAGAAGCCTGTGCACGTAGTTGACGGTGTTCTATGGCCATGGCGCCAAGGAAAACGACTTCAGGCGTCGTAGTCCATTGGGATTGGAAGGACTAGACCGATGGCCACCTGTCTGGGCTCGTGGAACCACGTGATTTACGTGTAAGGCCCTTATTAGGCTTCAAAGGCCATATTACAACCTTTAGAAGCCTGTGCACGTAGTTGACGGTGTTCTATGGCCATGGCGCCAAGGAAAACGACTTCAGGCGTCGTAGTCCATTGGGATTGGAAGGACTAGACCGATGGCCACCTGTCTGGGCTCGTGGAACCACGTGATTTACGTGTAAGGCCCTTATTAGGCTTCAAAGGCCATATTACAACCTTTAGAAGCCTGTGCACGTAGTTGACGGTGTTCTATGGCCATGGCGCCAAGGAAAACGACTTCAGGCGTCGTAGTCCATTGGGATTGGAAGGACTAGACCGATGGCCACCTGTCTGGGCTCGTGGAACCACGTGATTTACGTGTAAGGCCCTTATTAGGCTGCAAAGGCCATATTACAACCTTTAGAAGCCTGTGCACGTAGTTGACGGTGTTCTATGGCCATGGCGCCAAGGAAAACGACTTCAGGCGTCGTAGTCCATTGGGATTGGAAGGACTAGACCGATGGCCACCTGTCTGGGCTCGTGGAACCACGTGATTTACGTGTAAGGCCCTTATTAGGCTTCTAAAGGCCATATTACAACCTTTAGAAGCCTGTGCACGTAGTTGACGGTGTTCTATGGCCATGGCGCCAAGGAAAACGACTTCAGGCGTCGTAGTCCATTGGGATTGGAAGGACTAGACCGATGGCCACCTGTCTGGGCTCGTGGAACCACGTGATTTACGTGTAAGGCCCTTATTAGGCTGCAAAGGCCATATTACAACCTTTAGAAGCCTGTGCACGTAGTTGACGGTGTTCTATGGCCATGGCGCCAAGGAAAACGACTTCAGGCGTCGTAGTCCATTGGGATTGGAAGGACTAGACCGATGGCCACCTGTCTGGGCTCGTGGAACCACGTGATTTACGTGTAAGGCCCTTATTAGGCTTCTAAAGGCCATATTACAACCTTTAGAAGCCTGTGCACGTAGTTGACGGTGTTCTATGGCCATGGCGCCAAGGAAAACGACTTCAGGCGTCGTAGTCCATTGGGATTGGAAGGACTAGACCGATGGCCACCTGTCTGGGCTCGTGGAACCACGTGATTTACGTGTAAGGCCCTTATTAGGCTTCAAAGGCCATATTACAACCTTTAGAAGCCTGTGCACGTAGTTGACGGTGTTCTATGGCCATGGCGCCAAGGAAAACGACTTCAGGCGTCGTAGTCCATTGGGATTGGAAGGACTAGACCGATGGCCACCTGTCTGGGCTCGTGGAACCACGTGATTTACGTGTAAGGCCCTTATTAGGCTGCAAAGGCCATATTACAACCTTTAGAAGCCTGTGCACGTAGTTGACGGTGTTCTATGGCCATGGCGCCAAGGAAAACGACTTCAGGCGTCGTAGTCCATTGGGATTGGAAGGACTAGACCGATGGCCACCTGTCTGGGCTCGTGGAACCACGTGATTTACGTGTAAGGCCCTTATTAGGCTTCAAAGGCCATATTACAACCTTTAGAAGCCTGTGCACGTAGTTGACGGTGTTCTATGGCCATGGCGCCAAGGAAAACGACTTCAGGCGTCGTAGTCCATTGGGATTGGAAGGACTAGACCGATGGCCACCTGTCTGGGCTCGTGGAACCACGTGATTTACGTGTAAGGCCCTTATTAGGCTTCAAAGGCCATATTACAACCTTTAGAAGCCTGTGCACGTAGTTGACGGTGTTCTATGGCCATGGCGCCAAGGAAAACGACTTCAGGCGTCGTAGTCCATTGGGATTGGAAGGACTAGACCGATGGCCACCTGTCTGGGCTCGTGGAACCACGTGATTTACGTGTAAGGCCCTTATTAGGCTTCTAAAGGCCATATTACAACCTTTAGAAGCCTGTGCACGTAGTTGACGGTGTTCTATGGCCATGGCGCCAAGGAAAACGACTTCAGGCGTCGTAGTCCATTGGGATTGGAAGGACTAGACCGATGGCCACCTGTCTGGGCTCGTGGAACCACGTGATTTACGTGTAAGGCCCTTATTAGGCTTCTAAAGGCCATATTACAACCTTTAGAAGCCTGTGCACGTAGTTGACGGTGTTCTATGGCCATGGCGCCAAGGAAAACGACTTCAGGCGTCGTAGTCCATTGGGATTGGAAGGACTAGACCGATGGCCACCTGTCTGGGCTCGTGGAACCACGTGATTTACGTGTAAGGCCCTTATTAGGCTTCTAAAGGCCATATTACAACCTTTAGAAGCCTGTGCACGTAGTTGACGGTGTTCTATGGCCATGGCGCCAAGGAAAACGACTTCAGGCGTCGTAGTCCATTGGGATTGGAAGGACTAGACCGATGGCCACCTGTCTGGGCTCGTGGAACCACGTGATTTACGTGTAAGGCCCTTATTAGGCTTCAAAGGCCATATTACAACCTTTAGAAGCCTGTGCACGTAGTTGACGGTGTTCTATGGCCATGGCGCCAAGGAAAACGACTTCAGGCGTCGTAGTCCATTGGGATTGGAAGGACTAGACCGATGGCCACCTGTCTGGGCTCGTGGAACCACGTGATTTACGTGTAAGGCCCTTATTAGGCTTCAAAGGCCATATTACAACCTTTAGAAGCCTGTGCACGTAGTTGACGGTGTTCTATGGCCATGGCGCCAAGGAAAACGACTTCAGGCGTCGTAGTCCATTGGGATTGGAAGGACTAGACCGATGGCCACCTGTCTGGGCTCGTGGAACCACGTGATTTACGTGTAAGGCCCTTATTAGGCTTCTAAAGGCCATATTACAACCTTTAGAAGCCTGTGCACGTAGTTGACGGTGTTCTATGGCCATGGCGCCAAGGAAAACGACTTCAGGCGTCGTAGTCCATTGGGATTGGAAGGACTAGACCGATGGCCACCTGTCTGGGCTCGTGGAACCACGTGATTTACGTGTAAGGCCCTTATTAGGCTTCAAAGGCCATATTACAACCTTTAGAAGCCTGTGCACGTAGTTGACGGTGTTCTATGGCCATGGCGCCAAGGAAAACGACTTCAGGCGTCGTAGTCCATTGGGATTGGAAGGACTAGACCGATGGCCACCTGTCTGGGCTCGTGGAACCACGTGATTTACGTGTAAGGCCCTTATTAGGCTGCAAAGGCCATATTACAACCTTTAGAAGCCTGTGCACGTAGTTGACGGTGTTCTATGGCCATGGCGCCAAGGAAAACGACTTCAGGCGTCGTAGTCCATTGGGATTGGAAGGACTAGACCGATGGCCACCTGTCTGGGCTCGTGGAACCACGTGATTTACGTGTAAGGCCCTTATTAGGCTTCTAAAGGCCATATTACAACCTTTAGAAGCCTGTGCACGTAGTTGACGGTGTTCTATGGCCATGGCGCCAAGGAAAACGACTTCAGGCGTCGTAGTCCATTGGGATTGGAAGGACTAGACCGATGGCCACCTGTCTGGGCTCGTGGAACCACGTGATTTACGTGTAAGGCCCTTATTAGGCTTCTAAAGGCCATATTACAACCTTTAGAAGCCTGTGCACGTAGTTGACGGTGTTCTATGGCCATGGCGCCAAGGAAAACGACTTCAGGCGTCGTAGTCCATTGGGATTGGAAGGACTAGACCGATGGCCACCTGTCTGGGCTCGTGGAACCACGTGATTTACGTGTAAGGCCCTTATTAGGCTTCTAAAGGCCATATTACAACCTTTAGAAGCCTGTGCACGTAGTTGACGGTGTTCTATGGCCATGGCGCCAAGGAAAACGACTTCAGGCGTCGTAGTCCATTGGGATTGGAAGGACTAGACCGATGGCCACCTGTCTGGGCTCGTGGAACCACGTGATTTACGTGTAAGGCCCTTATTAGGCTGCAAAGGCCATATTACAACCTTTAGAAGCCTGTGCACGTAGTTGACGGTGTTCTATGGCCATGGCGCCAAGGAAAACGACTTCAGGCGTCGTAGTCCATTGGGATTGGAAGGACTAGACCGATGGCCACCTGTCTGGGCTCGTGGAACCACGTGATTTACGTGTAAGGCCCTTATTAGGCTGCTAAAGGCCATATTACAACCTTTAGAAGCCTGTGCACGTAGTTGACGGTGTTCTATGGCCATGGCGCCAAGGAAAACGACTTCAGGCGTCGTAGTCCATTGGGATTGGAAGGACTAGACCGATGGCCACCTGTCTGGGCTCGTGGAACCACGTGATTTACGTGTAAGGCCCTTATTAGGCTTCAAAGGCCATATTACAACCTTTAGAAGCCTGTGCACGTAGTTGACGGTGTTCTATGGCCATGGCGCCAAGGAAAACGACTTCAGGCGTCGTAGTCCATTGGGATTGGAAGGACTAGACCGATGGCCACCTGTCTGGGCTCGTGGAACCACGTGATTTACGTGTAAGGCCCTTATTAGGCTTCAAAGGCCATATTACAACCTTTAGAAGCCTGTGCACGTAGTTGACGGTGTTCTATGGCCATGGCGCCAAGGAAAACGACTTCAGGCGTCGTAGTCCATTGGGATTGGAAGGACTAGACCGATGGCCACCTGTCTGGGCTCGTGGAACCACGTGATTTACGTGTAAGGCCCTTATTAGGCTGCAAAGGCCATATTACAACCTTTAGAAGCCTGTGCACGTAGTTGACGGTGTTCTATGGCCATGGCGCCAAGGAAAACGACTTCAGGCGTCGTAGTCCATTGGGATTGGAAGGACTAGACCGATGGCCACCTGTCTGGGCTCGTGGAACCACGTGATTTACGTGTAAGGCCCTTATTAGGCTTCAAAGGCCATATTACAACCTTTAGAAGCCTGTGCACGTAGTTGACGGTGTTCTATGGCCATGGCGCCAAAAAAACGACTTCAGGCGTCGTAGTCCATTGGGATTGGAAGGACTAGACCGATGGCCACCTGTCTGGGCTCGTGGAACCACGTGATTTACGTGTAAGGCCCTTATTAGGCTTCAAAGGCCATATTACAACCTTTAGAAGCCTGTGCACGTAGTTGACGGTGTTCTATGGCCATGGCGCCAAGGAAAACGACTTCAGGCGTCGTAGTCCATTGGGATTGGAAGGACTAGACCGATGGCCACCTGTCTGGGCTCGTGGAACCACGTGATTTACGTGTAAGGCCCTTATTAGGCTGCAAAGGCCATATTACAACCTTTAGAAGCCTGTGCACGTAGTTGACGGTGTTCTATGGCCATGGCGCCAAGGAAAACGACTTCAGGCGTCGTAGTCCATTGGGATTGGAAGGACTAGACCGATGGCCACCTGTCTGGGCTCGTGGAACCACGTGATTTACGTGTAAGGCCCTTATTAGGCTTCAAAGGCCATATTACAACCTTTAGAAGCCTGTGCACGTAGTTGACGGTGTTCTATGGCCATGGCGCCAAGGAAAACGACTTCAGGCGTCGTAGTCCATTGGGATTGGAAGGACTAGACCGATGGCCACCTGTCTGGGCTCGTGGAACCACGTGATTTACGTGTAAGGCCCTTATTAGGCTGCAAAGGCCATATTACAACCTTTAGAAGCCTGTGCACGTAGTTGACGGTGTTCTATGGCCATGGCGCCAAGGAAAACGACTTCAGGCGTCGTAGTCCATTGGGATTGGAAGGACTAGACCGATGGCCACCTGTCTGGGCTCGTGGAACCACGTGATTTACGTGTAAGGCCCTTATTAGGCTGCAAAGGCCATATTACAACCTTTAGAAGCCTGTGCACGTAGTTGACGGTGTTCTATGGCCATGGCGCCAAGGAAAACGACTTCAGGCGTCGTAGTCCATTGGGATTGGAAGGACTAGACCGATGGCCACCTGTCTGGGCTCGTGGAACCACGTGATTTACGTGTAAGGCCCTTATTAGGCTTCAAAGGCCATATTACAACCTTTAGAAGCCTGTGCACGTAGTTGACGGTGTTCTATGGCCATGGCGCCAAGGAAAACGACTTCAGGCGTCGTAGTCCATTGGGATTGGAAGGACTAGACCGATGGCCACCTGTCTGGGCTCGTGGAACCACGTGATTTACGTGTAAGGCCCTTATTAGGCTGCAAAGGCCATATTACAACCTTTAGAAGCCTGTGCACGTAGTTGACGGTGTTCTATGGCCATGGCGCCAAGGAAAACGACTTCAGGCGTCGTAGTCCATTGGGATTGGAAGGACTAGACCGATGGCCACCTGTCTGGGCTCGTGGAACCACGTGATTTACGTGTAAGGCCCTTATTAGGCTGCAAAGGCCATATTACAACCTTTAGAAGCCTGTGCACGTAGTTGACGGTGTTCTATGGCCATGGCGCCAAGGAAAACGACTTCAGGCGTCGTAGTCCATTGGGATTGGAAGGACTAGACCGATGGCCACCTGTCTGGGCTCGTGGAACCACGTGATTTACGTGTAAGGCCCTTATTAGGCTGCAAAGGCCATATTACAACCTTTAGAAGCCTGTGCACGTAGTTGACGGTGTTCTATGGCCATGGCGCCAAGGAAAACGACTTCAGGCGTCGTAGTCCATTGGGATTGGAAGGACTAGACCGATGGCCACCTGTCTGGGCTCGTGGAACCACGTGATTTACGTGTAAGGCCCTTATTAGGCTGCAAAGGCCATATTACAACCTTTAGAAGCCTGTGCACGTAGTTGACGGTGTTCTATGGCCATGGCGCCAAGGAAAACGACTTCAGGCGTCGTAGTCCATTGGGATTGGAAGGACTAGACCGATGGCCACCTGTCTGGGCTCGTGGAACCACGTGATTTACGTGTAAGGCCCTTATTAGGCTTCTAAAGGCCATATTACAACCTTTAGAAGCCTGTGCACGTAGTTGACGGTGTTCTATGGCCATGGCGCCAAGGAAAACGACTTCAGGCGTCGTAGTCCATTGGGATTGGAAGGACTAGACCGATGGCCACCTGTCTGGGCTCGTGGAACCACGTGATTTACGTGTAAGGCCCTTATTAGGCTTCTAAAGGCCATATTACAACCTTTAGAAGCCTGTGCACGTAGTTGACGGTGTTCTATGGCCATGGCGCCAAGGAAAACGACTTCAGGCGTCGTAGTCCATTGGGATTGGAAGGACTAGACCGATGGCCACCTGTCTGGGCTCGTGGAACCACGTGATTTACGTGTAAGGCCCTTATTAGGCTGCAAAGGCCATATTACAACCTTTAGAAGCCTGTGCACGTAGTTGACGGTGTTCTATGGCCATGGCGCCAAGGAAAACGACTTCAGGCGTCGTAGTCCATTGGGATTGGAAGGACTAGACCGATGGCCACCTGTCTGGGCTCGTGGAACCACGTGATTTACGTGTAAGGCCCTTATTAGGCTTCAAAGGCCATATTACAACCTTTAGAAGCCTGTGCACGTAGTTGACGGTGTTCTATGGCCATGGCGCCAAGGAAAACGACTTCAGGCGTCGTAGTCCATTGGGATTGGAAGGACTAGACCGATGGCCACCTGTCTGGGCTCGTGGAACCACGTGATTTACGTGTAAGGCCCTTATTAGGCTTCAAAGGCCATATTACAACCTTTAGAAGCCTGTGCACGTAGTTGACGGTGTTCTATGGCCATGGCGCCAAGGAAAACGACTTCAGGCGTCGTAGTCCATTGGGATTGGAAGGACTAGACCGATGGCCACCTGTCTGGGCTCGTGGAACCACGTGATTTACGTGTAAGGCCCTTATTAGGCTTCAAAGGCCATATTACAACCTTTAGAAGCCTGTGCACGTAGTTGACGGTGTTCTATGGCCATGGCGCCAAGGAAAACGACTTCAGGCGTCGTAGTCCATTGGGATTGGAAGGACTAGACCGATGGCCACCTGTCTGGGCTCGTGGAACCACGTGATTTACGTGTAAGGCCCTTATTAGGCTTCAAAGGCCATATTACAACCTTTAGAAGCCTGTGCACGTAGTTGACGGTGTTCTATGGCCATGGCGCCAAGGAAAACGACTTCAGGCGTCGTAGTCCATTGGGATTGGAAGGACTAGACCGATGGCCACCTGTCTGGGCTCGTGGAACCACGTGATTTACGTGTAAGGCCCTTATTAGGCTTCAAAGGCCATATTACAACCTTTAGAAGCCTGTGCACGTAGTTGACGGTGTTCTATGGCCATGGCGCCAAGGAAAACGACTTCAGGCGTCGTAGTCCATTGGGATTGGAAGGACTAGACCGATGGCCACCTGTCTGGGCTCGTGGAACCACGTGATTTACGTGTAAGGCCCTTATTAGGCTTCAAAGGCCATATTACAACCTTTAGAAGCCTGTGCACGTAGTTGACGGTGTTCTATGGCCATGGCGCCAAGGAAAACGACTTCAGGCGTCGTAGTCCATTGGGATTGGAAGGACTAGACCGATGGCCACCTGTCTGGGCTCGTGGAACCACGTGATTTACGTGTAAGGCCCTTATTAGGCTTCAAAGGCCATATTACAACCTTTAGAAGCCTGTGCACGTAGTTGACGGTGTTCTATGGCCATGGCGCCAAGGAAAACGACTTCAGGCGTCGTAGTCCATTGGGATTGGAAGGACTAGACCGATGGCCACCTGTCTGGGCTCGTGGAACCACGTGATTTACGTGTAAGGCCCTTATTAGGCTTCAAAGGCCATATTACAACCTTTAGAAGCCTGTGCACGTAGTTGACGGTGTTCTATGGCCATGGCGCCAAGGAAAACGACTTCAGGCGTCGTAGTCCATTGGGATTGGAAGGACTAGACCGATGGCCACCTGTCTGGGCTCGTGGAACCACGTGATTTACGTGTAAGGCCCTTATTAGGCTGCAAAGGCCATATTACAACCTTTAGAAGCCTGTGCACGTAGTTGACGGTGTTCTATGGCCATGGCGCCAAGGAAAACGACTTCAGGCGTCGTAGTCCATTGGGATTGGAAGGACTAGACCGATGGCCACCTGTCTGGGCTCGTGGAACCACGTGATTTACGTGTAAGGCCCTTATTAGGCTGCAAAGGCCATATTACAACCTTTAGAAGCCTGTGCACGTAGTTGACGGTGTTCTATGGCCATGGCGCCAAGGAAAACGACTTCAGGCGTCGTAGTCCATTGGGATTGGAAGGACTAGACCGATGGCCACCTGTCTGGGCTCGTGGAACCACGTGATTTACGTGTAAGGCCCTTATTAGGCTTCAAAGGCCATATTACAACCTTTAGAAGCCTGTGCACGTAGTTGACGGTGTTCTATGGCCATGGCGCCAAGGAAAACGACTTCAGGCGTCGTAGTCCATTGGGATTGGAAGGACTAGACCGATGGCCACCTGTCTGGGCTCGTGGAACCACGTGATTTACGTGTAAGGCCCTTATTAGGCTTCAAAGGCCATATTACAACCTTTAGAAGCCTGTGCACGTAGTTGACGGTGTTCTATGGCCATGGCGCCAAGGAAAACGACTTCAGGCGTCGTAGTCCATTGGGATTGGAAGGACTAGACCGATGGCCACCTGTCTGGGCTCGTGGAACCACGTGATTTACGTGTAAGGCCCTTATTAGGCTTCAAAGGCCATATTACAACCTTTAGAAGCCTGTGCACGTAGTTGACGGTGTTCTATGGCCATGGCGCCAAGGAAAACGACTTCAGGCGTCGTAGTCCATTGGGATTGGAAGGACTAGACCGATGGCCACCTGTCTGGGCTCGTGGAACCACGTGATTTACGTGTAAGGCCCTTATTAGGCTGCAAAGGCCATATTACAACCTTTAGAAGCCTGTGCACGTAGTTGACGGTGTTCTATGGCCATGGCGCCAAGGAAAACGACTTCAGGCGTCGTAGTCCATTGGGATTGGAAGGACTAGACCGATGGCCACCTGTCTGGGCTCGTGGAACCACGTGATTTACGTGTAAGGCCCTTATTAGGCTTCAAAGGCCATATTACAACCTTTAGAAGCCTGTGCACGTAGTTGACGGTGTTCTATGGCCATGGCGCCAAGGAAAACGACTTCAGGCGTCGTAGTCCATTGGGATTGGAAGGACTAGACCGATGGCCACCTGTCTGGGCTCGTGGAACCACGTGATTTACGTGTAAGGCCCTTATTAGGCTTCAAAGGCCATATTACAACCTTTAGAAGCCTGTGCACGTAGTTGACGGTGTTCTATGGCCATGGCGCCAAGGAAAACGACTTCAGGCGTCGTAGTCCATTGGGATTGGAAGGACTAGACCGATGGCCACCTGTCTGGGCTCGTGGAACCACGTGATTTACGTGTAAGGCCCTTATTAGGCTTCAAAGGCCATATTACAACCTTTAGAAGCCTGTGCACGTAGTTGACGGTGTTCTATGGCCATGGCGCCAAGGAAAACGACTTCAGGCGTCGTAGTCCATTGGGATTGGAAGGACTAGACCGATGGCCACCTGTCTGGGCTCGTGGAACCACGTGATTTACGTGTAAGGCCCTTATTAGGCTTCAAAGGCCATATTACAACCTTTAGAAGCCTGTGCACGTAGTTGACGGTGTTCTATGGCCATGGCGCCAAGGAAAACGACTTCAGGCGTCGTAGTCCATTGGGATTGGAAGGACTAGACCGATGGCCACCTGTCTGGGCTCGTGGAACCACGTGATTTACGTGTAAGGCCCTTATTAGGCTGCAAAGGCCATATTACAACCTTTAGAAGCCTGTGCACGTAGTTGACGGTGTTCTATGGCCATGGCGCCAAGGAAAACGACTTCAGGCGTCGTAGTCCATTGGGATTGGAAGGACTAGACCGATGGCCACCTGTCTGGGCTCGTGGAACCACGTGATTTACGTGTAAGGCCCTTATTAGGCTTCAAAGGCCATATTACAACCTTTAGAAGCCTGTGCACGTAGTTGACGGTGTTCTATGGCCATGGCGCCAAGGAAAACGACTTCAGGCGTCGTAGTCCATTGGGATTGGAAGGACTAGACCGATGGCCACCTGTCTGGGCTCGTGGAACCACGTGATTTACGTGTAAGGCCCTTATTAGGCTTCAAAGGCCATATTACAACCTTTAGAAGCCTGTGCACGTAGTTGACGGTGTTCTATGGCCATGGCGCCAAGGAAAACGACTTCAGGCGTCGTAGTCCATTGGGATTGGAAGGACTAGACCGATGGCCACCTGTCTGGGCTCGTGGAACCACGTGATTTACGTGTAAGGCCCTTATTAGGCTTCAAAGGCCATATTACAACCTTTAGAAGCCTGTGCACGTAGTTGACGGTGTTCTATGGCCATGGCGCCAAGGAAAACGACTTCAGGCGTCGTAGTCCATTGGGATTGGAAGGACTAGACCGATGGCCACCTGTCTGGGCTCGTGGAACCACGTGATTTACGTGTAAGGCCCTTATTAGGCTTCAAAGGCCATATTACAACCTTTAGAAGCCTGTGCACGTAGTTGACGGTGTTCTATGGCCATGGCGCCAAGGAAAACGACTTCAGGCGTCGTAGTCCATTGGGATTGGAAGGACTAGACCGATGGCCACCTGTCTGGGCTCGTGGAACCACGTGATTTACGTGTAAGGCCCTTATTAGGCTTCAAAGGCCATATTACAACCTTTAGAAGCCTGTGCACGTAGTTGACGGTGTTCTATGGCCATGGCGCCAAGGAAAACGACTTCAGGCGTCGTAGTCCATTGGGATTGGAAGGACTAGACCGATGGCCACCTGTCTGGGCTCGTGGAACCACGTGATTTACGTGTAAGGCCCTTATTAGGCTGCAAAGGCCATATTACAACCTTTAGAAGCCTGTGCACGTAGTTGACGGTGTTCTATGGCCATGGCGCCAAGGAAAACGACTTCAGGCGTCGTAGTCCATTGGGATTGGAAGGACTAGACCGATGGCCACCTGTCTGGGCTCGTGGAACCACGTGATTTACGTGTAAGGCCCTTATTAGGCTTCAAAGGCCATATTACAACCTTTAGAAGCCTGTGCACGTAGTTGACGGTGTTCTATGGCCATGGCGCCAAGGAAAACGACTTCAGGCGTCGTAGTCCATTGGGATTGGAAGGACTAGACCGATGGCCACCTGTCTGGGCTCGTGGAACCACGTGATTTACGTGTAAGGCCCTTATTAGGCTTCAAAGGCCATATTACAACCTTTAGAAGCCTGTGCACGTAGTTGACGGTGTTCTATGGCCATGGCGCCAAGGAAAACGACTTCAGGCGTCGTAGTCCATTGGGATTGGAAGGACTAGACCGATGGCCACCTGTCTGGGCTCGTGGAACCACGTGATTTACGTGTAAGGCCCTTATTAGGCTTCAAAGGCCATATTACAACCTTTAGAAGCCTGTGCACGTAGTTGACGGTGTTCTATGGCCATGGCGCCAAGGAAAACGACTTCAGGCGTCGTAGTCCATTGGGATTGGAAGGACTAGACCGATGGCCACCTGTCTGGGCTCGTGGAACCACGTGATTTACGTGTAAGGCCCTTATTAGGCTTCAAAGGCCATATTACAACCTTTAGAAGCCTGTGCACGTAGTTGACGGTGTTCTATGGCCATGGCGCCAAGGAAAACGACTTCAGGCGTCGTAGTCCATTGGGATTGGAAGGACTAGACCGATGGCCACCTGTCTGGGCTCGTGGAACCACGTGATTTACGTGTAAGGCCCTTATTAGGCTTCAAAGGCCATATTACAACCTTTAGAAGCCTGTGCACGTAGTTGACGGTGTTCTATGGCCATGGCGCCAAGGAAAACGACTTCAGGCGTCGTAGTCCATTGGGATTGGAAGGACTAGACCGATGGCCACCTGTCTGGGCTCGTGGAACCACGTGATTTACGTGTAAGGCCCTTATTAGGCTTCAAAGGCCATATTACAACCTTTAGAAGCCTGTGCACGTAGTTGACGGTGTTCTATGGCCATGGCGCCAAGGAAAACGACTTCAGGCGTCGTAGTCCATTGGGATTGGAAGGACTAGACCGATGGCCACCTGTCTGGGCTCGTGGAACCACGTGATTTACGTGTAAGGCCCTTATTAGGCTTCTAAAGGCCATATTACAACCTTTAGAAGCCTGTGCACGTAGTTGACGGTGTTCTATGGCCATGGCGCCAAGGAAAACGACTTCAGGCGTCGTAGTCCATTGGGATTGGAAGGACTAGACCGATGGCCACCTGTCTGGGCTCGTGGAACCACGTGATTTACGTGTAAGGCCCTTATTAGGCTTCAAAGGCCATATTACAACCTTTAGAAGCCTGTGCACGTAGTTGACGGTGTTCTATGGCCATGGCGCCAAGGAAAACGACTTCAGGCGTCGTAGTCCATTGGGATTGGAAGGACTAGACCGATGGCCACCTGTCTGGGCTCGTGGAACCACGTGATTTACGTGTAAGGCCCTTATTAGGCTTCAAAGGCCATATTACAACCTTTAGAAGCCTGTGCACGTAGTTGACGGTGTTCTATGGCCATGGCGCCAAGGAAAACGACTTCAGGCGTCGTAGTCCATTGGGATTGGAAGGACTAGACCGATGGCCACCTGTCTGGGCTCGTGGAACCACGTGATTTACGTGTAAGGCCCTTATTAGGCTGCAAAGGCCATATTACAACCTTTAGAAGCCTGTGCACGTAGTTGACGGTGTTCTATGGCCATGGCGCCAAGGAAAACGACTTCAGGCGTCGTAGTCCATTGGGATTGGAAGGACTAGACCGATGGCCACCTGTCTGGGCTCGTGGAACCACGTGATTTACGTGTAAGGCCCTTATTAGGCTTCAAAGGCCATATTACAACCTTTAGAAGCCTGTGCACGTAGTTGACGGTGTTCTATGGCCATGGCGCCAAGGAAAACGACTTCAGGCGTCGTAGTCCATTGGGATTGGAAGGACTAGACCGATGGCCACCTGTCTGGGCTCGTGGAACCACGTGATTTACGTGTAAGGCCCTTATTAGGCTTCAAAGGCCATATTACAACCTTTAGAAGCCTGTGCACGTAGTTGACGGTGTTCTATGGCCATGGCGCCAAGGAAAACGACTTCAGGCGTCGTAGTCCATTGGGATTGGAAGGACTAGACCGATGGCCACCTGTCTGGGCTCGTGGAACCACGTGATTTACGTGTAAGGCCCTTATTAGGCTTCAAAGGCCATATTACAACCTTTAGAAGCCTGTGCACGTAGTTGACGGTGTTCTATGGCCATGGCGCCAAGGAAAACGACTTCAGGCGTCGTAGTCCATTGGGATTGGAAGGACTAGACCGATGGCCACCTGTCTGGGCTCGTGGAACCACGTGATTTACGTGTAAGGCCCTTATTAGGCTTCAAAGGCCATATTACAACCTTTAGAAGCCTGTGCACGTAGTTGACGGTGTTCTATGGCCATGGCGCCAAGGAAAACGACTTCAGGCGTCGTAGTCCATTGGGATTGGAAGGACTAGACCGATGGCCACCTGTCTGGGCTCGTGGAACCACGTGATTTACGTGTAAGGCCCTTATTAGGCTTCAAAGGCCATATTACAACCTTTAGAAGCCTGTGCACGTAGTTGACGGTGTTCTATGGCCATGGCGCCAAGGAAAACGACTTCAGGCGTCGTAGTCCATTGGGATTGGAAGGACTAGACCGATGGCCACCTGTCTGGGCTCGTGGAACCACGTGATTTACGTGTAAGGCCCTTATTAGGCTTCTAAAGGCCATATTACAACCTTTAGAAGCCTGTGCACGTAGTTGACGGTGTTCTATGGCCATGGCGCCAAGGAAAACGACTTCAGGCGTCGTAGTCCATTGGGATTGGAAGGACTAGACCGATGGCCACCTGTCTGGGCTCGTGGAACCACGTGATTTACGTGTAAGGCCCTTATTAGGCTTCAAAGGCCATATTACAACCTTTAGAAGCCTGTGCACGTAGTTGACGGTGTTCTATGGCCATGGCGCCAAGGAAAACGACTTCAGGCGTCGTAGTCCATTGGGATTGGAAGGACTAGACCGATGGCCACCTGTCTGGGCTCGTGGAACCACGTGATTTACGTGTAAGGCCCTTATTAGGCTTCAAAGGCCATATTACAACCTTTAGAAGCCTGTGCACGTAGTTGACGGTGTTCTATGGCCATGGCGCCAAGGAAAACGACTTCAGGCGTCGTAGTCCATTGGGATTGGAAGGACTAGACCGATGGCCACCTGTCTGGGCTCGTGGAACCACGTGATTTACGTGTAAGGCCCTTATTAGGCTTCAAAGGCCATATTACAACCTTTAGAAGCCTGTGCACGTAGTTGACGGTGTTCTATGGCCATGGCGCCAAGGAAAACGACTTCAGGCGTCGTAGTCCATTGGGATTGGAAGGACTAGACCGATGGCCACCTGTCTGGGCTCGTGGAACCACGTGATTTACGTGTAAGGCCCTTATTAGGCTTCAAAGGCCATATTACAACCTTTAGAAGCCTGTGCACGTAGTTGACGGTGTTCTATGGCCATGGCGCCAAGGAAAACGACTTCAGGCGTCGTAGTCCATTGGGATTGGAAGGACTAGACCGATGGCCACCTGTCTGGGCTCGTGGAACCACGTGATTTACGTGTAAGGCCCTTATTAGGCTTCAAAGGCCATATTACAACCTTTAGAAGCCTGTGCACGTAGTTGACGGTGTTCTATGGCCATGGCGCCAAGGAAAACGACTTCAGGCGTCGTAGTCCATTGGGATTGGAAGGACTAGACCGATGGCCACCTGTCTGGGCTCGTGGAACCACGTGATTTACGTGTAAGGCCCTTATTAGGCTTCTAAAGGCCATATTACAACCTTTAGAAGCCTGTGCACGTAGTTGACGGTGTTCTATGGCCATGGCGCCAAGGAAAACGACTTCAGGCGTCGTAGTCCATTGGGATTGGAAGGACTAGACCGATGGCCACCTGTCTGGGCTCGTGGAACCACGTGATTTACGTGTAAGGCCCTTATTAGGCTTCAAAGGCCATATTACAACCTTTAGAAGCCTGTGCACGTAGTTGACGGTGTTCTATGGCCATGGCGCCAAGGAAAACGACTTCAGGCGTCGTAGTCCATTGGGATTGGAAGGACTAGACCGATGGCCACCTGTCTGGGCTCGTGGAACCACGTGATTTACGTGTAAGGCCCTTATTAGGCTTCTAAAGGCCATATTACAACCTTTAGAAGCCTGTGCACGTAGTTGACGGTGTTCTATGGCCATGGCGCCAAGGAAAACGACTTCAGGCGTCGTAGTCCATTGGGATTGGAAGGACTAGACCGATGGCCACCTGTCTGGGCTCGTGGAACCACGTGATTTACGTGTAAGGCCCTTATTAGGCTTCTAAAGGCCATATTACAACCTTTAGAAGCCTGTGCACGTAGTTGACGGTGTTCTATGGCCATGGCGCCAAGGAAAACGACTTCAGGCGTCGTAGTCCATTGGGATTGGAAGGACTAGACCGATGGCCACCTGTCTGGGCTCGTGGAACCACGTGATTTACGTGTAAGGCCCTTATTAGGCTTCAAAGGCCATATTACAACCTTTAGAAGCCTGTGCACGTAGTTGACGGTGTTCTATGGCCATGGCGCCAAGGAAAACGACTTCAGGCGTCGTAGTCCATTGGGATTGGAAGGACTAGACCGATGGCCACCTGTCTGGGCTCGTGGAACCACGTGATTTACGTGTAAGGCCCTTATTAGGCTTCTAAAGGCCATATTACAACCTTTAGAAGCCTGTGCACGTAGTTGACGGTGTTCTATGGCCATGGCGCCAAGGAAAACGACTTCAGGCGTCGTAGTCCATTGGGATTGGAAGGACTAGACCGATGGCCACCTGTCTGGGCTCGTGGAACCACGTGATTTACGTGTAAGGCCCTTATTAGGCTTCTAAAGGCCATATTACAACCTTTAGAAGCCTGTGCACGTAGTTGACGGTGTTCTATGGCCATGGCGCCAAGGAAAACGACTTCAGGCGTCGTAGTCCATTGGGATTGGAAGGACTAGACCGATGGCCACCTGTCTGGGCTCGTGGAACCACGTGATTTACGTGTAAGGCCCTTATTAGGCTTCAAAGGCCATATTACAACCTTTAGAAGCCTGTGCACGTAGTTGACGGTGTTCTATGGCCATGGCGCCAAGGAAAACGACTTCAGGCGTCGTAGTCCATTGGGATTGGAAGGACTAGACCGATGGCCACCTGTCTGGGCTCGTGGAACCACGTGATTTACGTGTAAGGCCCTTATTAGGCTGCAAAGGCCATATTACAACCTTTAGAAGCCTGTGCACGTAGTTGACGGTGTTCTATGGCCATGGCGCCAAGGAAAACGACTTCAGGCGTCGTAGTCCATTGGGATTGGAAGGACTAGACCGATGGCCACCTGTCTGGGCTCGTGGAACCACGTGATTTACGTGTAAGGCCCTTATTAGGCTTCTAAAGGCCATATTACAACCTTTAGAAGCCTGTGCACGTAGTTGACGGTGTTCTATGGCCATGGCGCCAAGGAAAACGACTTCAGGCGTCGTAGTCCATTGGGATTGGAAGGACTAGACCGATGGCCACCTGTCTGGGCTCGTGGAACCACGTGATTTACGTGTAAGGCCCTTATTAGGCTTCTAAAGGCCATATTACAACCTTTAGAAGCCTGTGCACGTAGTTGACGGTGTTCTATGGCCATGGCGCCAAGGAAAACGACTTCAGGCGTCGTAGTCCATTGGGATTGGAAGGACTAGACCGATGGCCACCTGTCTGGGCTCGTGGAACCACGTGATTTACGTGTAAGGCCCTTATTAGGCTTCAAAGGCCATATTACAACCTTTAGAAGCCTGTGCACGTAGTTGACGGTGTTCTATGGCCATGGCGCCAAGGAAAACGACTTCAGGCGTCGTAGTCCATTGGGATTGGAAGGACTAGACCGATGGCCACCTGTCTGGGCTCGTGGAACCACGTGATTTACGTGTAAGGCCCTTATTAGGCTTCAAAGGCCATATTACAACCTTTAGAAGCCTGTGCACGTAGTTGACGGTGTTCTATGGCCATGGCGCCAAGGAAAACGACTTCAGGCGTCGTAGTCCATTGGGATTGGAAGGACTAGACCGATGGCCACCTGTCTGGGCTCGTGGAACCACGTGATTTACGTGTAAGGCCCTTATTAGGCTTCAAAGGCCATATTACAACCTTTAGAAGCCTGTGCACGTAGTTGACGGTGTTCTATGGCCATGGCGCCAAGGAAAACGACTTCAGGCGTCGTAGTCCATTGGGATTGGAAGGACTAGACCGATGGCCACCTGTCTGGGCTCGTGGAACCACGTGATTTACGTGTAAGGCCCTTATTAGGCTTCTAAAGGCCATATTACAACCTTTAGAAGCCTGTGCACGTAGTTGACGGTGTTCTATGGCCATGGCGCCAAGGAAAACGACTTCAGGCGTCGTAGTCCATTGGGATTGGAAGGACTAGACCGATGGCCACCTGTCTGGGCTCGTGGAACCACGTGATTTACGTGTAAGGCCCTTATTAGGCTTCTAAAGGCCATATTACAACCTTTAGAAGCCTGTGCACGTAGTTGACGGTGTTCTATGGCCATGGCGCCAAGGAAAACGACTTCAGGCGTCGTAGTCCATTGGGATTGGAAGGACTAGACCGATGGCCACCTGTCTGGGCTCGTGGAACCACGTGATTTACGTGTAAGGCCCTTATTAGGCTTCAAAGGCCATATTACAACCTTTAGAAGCCTGTGCACGTAGTTGACGGTGTTCTATGGCCATGGCGCCAAGGAAAACGACTTCAGGCGTCGTAGTCCATTGGGATTGGAAGGACTAGACCGATGGCCACCTGTCTGGGCTCGTGGAACCACGTGATTTACGTGTAAGGCCCTTATTAGGCTTCAAAGGCCATATTACAACCTTTAGAAGCCTGTGCACGTAGTTGACGGTGTTCTATGGCCATGGCGCCAAGGAAAACGACTTCAGGCGTCGTAGTCCATTGGGATTGGAAGGACTAGACCGATGGCCACCTGTCTGGGCTCGTGGAACCACGTGATTTACGTGTAAGGCCCTTATTAGGCTTCAAAGGCCATATTACAACCTTTAGAAGCCTGTGCACGTAGTTGACGGTGTTCTATGGCCATGGCGCCAAGGAAAACGACTTCAGGCGTCGTAGTCCATTGGGATTGGAAGGACTAGACCGATGGCCACCTGTCTGGGCTCGTGGAACCACGTGATTTACGTGTAAGGCCCTTATTAGGCTTCAAAGGCCATATTACAACCTTTAGAAGCCTGTGCACGTAGTTGACGGTGTTCTATGGCCATGGCGCCAAGGAAAACGACTTCAGGCGTCGTAGTCCATTGGGATTGGAAGGACTAGACCGATGGCCACCTGTCTGGGCTCGTGGAACCACGTGATTTACGTGTAAGGCCCTTATTAGGCTTCAAAGGCCATATTACAACCTTTAGAAGCCTGTGCACGTAGTTGACGGTGTTCTATGGCCATGGCGCCAAGGAAAACGACTTCAGGCGTCGTAGTCCATTGGGATTGGAAGGACTAGACCGATGGCCACCTGTCTGGGCTCGTGGAACCACGTGATTTACGTGTAAGGCCCTTATTAGGCTTCAAAGGCCATATTACAACCTTTAGAAGCCTGTGCACGTAGTTGACGGTGTTCTATGGCCATGGCGCCAAGGAAAACGACTTCAGGCGTCGTAGTCCATTGGGATTGGAAGGACTAGACCGATGGCCACCTGTCTGGGCTCGTGGAACCACGTGATTTACGTGTAAGGCCCTTATTAGGCTTCAAAGGCCATATTACAACCTTTAGAAGCCTGTGCACGTAGTTGACGGTGTTCTATGGCCATGGCGCCAAGGAAAACGACTTCAGGCGTCGTAGTCCATTGGGATTGGAAGGACTAGACCGATGGCCACCTGTCTGGGCTCGTGGAACCACGTGATTTACGTGTAAGGCCCTTATTAGGCTTCAAAGGCCATATTACAACCTTTAGAAGCCTGTGCACGTAGTTGACGGTGTTCTATGGCCATGGCGCCAAGGAAAACGACTTCAGGCGTCGTAGTCCATTGGGATTGGAAGGACTAGACCGATGGCCACCTGTCTGGGCTCGTGGAACCACGTGATTTACGTGTAAGGCCCTTATTAGGCTTCAAAGGCCATATTACAACCTTTAGAAGCCTGTGCACGTAGTTGACGGTGTTCTATGGCCATGGCGCCAAGGAAAACGACTTCAGGCGTCGTAGTCCATTGGGATTGGAAGGACTAGACCGATGGCCACCTGTCTGGGCTCGTGGAACCACGTGATTTACGTGTAAGGCCCTTATTAGGCTTCTAAAGGCCATATTACAACCTTTAGAAGCCTGTGCACGTAGTTGACGGTGTTCTATGGCCATGGCGCCAAGGAAAACGACTTCAGGCGTCGTAGTCCATTGGGATTGGAAGGACTAGACCGATGGCCACCTGTCTGGGCTCGTGGAACCACGTGATTTACGTGTAAGGCCCTTATTAGGCTTCAAAGGCCATATTACAACCTTTAGAAGCCTGTGCACGTAGTTGACGGTGTTCTATGGCCATGGCGCCAAGGAAAACGACTTCAGGCGTCGTAGTCCATTGGGATTGGAAGGACTAGACCGATGGCCACCTGTCTGGGCTCGTGGAACCACGTGATTTACGTGTAAGGCCCTTATTAGGCTTCTAAAGGCCATATTACAACCTTTAGAAGCCTGTGCACGTAGTTGACGGTGTTCTATGGCCATGGCGCCAAGGAAAACGACTTCAGGCGTCGTAGTCCATTGGGATTGGAAGGACTAGACCGATGGCCACCTGTCTGGGCTCGTGGAACCACGTGATTTACGTGTAAGGCCCTTATTAGGCTTCAAAGGCCATATTACAACCTTTAGAAGCCTGTGCACGTAGTTGACGGTGTTCTATGGCCATGGCGCCAAGGAAAACGACTTCAGGCGTCGTAGTCCATTGGGATTGGAAGGACTAGACCGATGGCCACCTGTCTGGGCTCGTGGAACCACGTGATTTACGTGTAAGGCCCTTATTAGGCTTCTAAAGGCCATATTACAACCTTTAGAAGCCTGTGCACGTAGTTGACGGTGTTCTATGGCCATGGCGCCAAGGAAAACGACTTCAGGCGTCGTAGTCCATTGGGATTGGAAGGACTAGACCGATGGCCACCTGTCTGGGCTCGTGGAACCACGTGATTTACGTGTAAGGCCCTTATTAGGCTTCTAAAGGCCATATTACAACCTTTAGAAGCCTGTGCACGTAGTTGACGGTGTTCTATGGCCATGGCGCCAAGGAAAACGACTTCAGGCGTCGTAGTCCATTGGGATTGGAAGGACTAGACCGATGGCCACCTGTCTGGGCTCGTGGAACCACGTGATTTACGTGTAAGGCCCTTATTAGGCTTCTAAAGGCCATATTACAACCTTTAGAAGCCTGTGCACGTAGTTGACGGTGTTCTATGGCCATGGCGCCAAGGAAAACGACTTCAGGCGTCGTAGTCCATTGGGATTGGAAGGACTAGACCGATGGCCACCTGTCTGGGCTCGTGGAACCACGTGATTTACGTGTAAGGCCCTTATTAGGCTTCTAAAGGCCATATTACAACCTTTAGAAGCCTGTGCACGTAGTTGACGGTGTTCTATGGCCATGGCGCCAAGGAAAACGACTTCAGGCGTCGTAGTCCATTGGGATTGGAAGGACTAGACCGATGGCCACCTGTCTGGGCTCGTGGAACCACGTGATTTACGTGTAAGGCCCTTATTAGGCTTCTAAAGGCCATATTACAACCTTTAGAAGCCTGTGCACGTAGTTGACGGTGTTCTATGGCCATGGCGCCAAGGAAAACGACTTCAGGCGTCGTAGTCCATTGGGATTGGAAGGACTAGACCGATGGCCACCTGTCTGGGCTCGTGGAACCACGTGATTTACGTGTAAGGCCCTTATTAGGCTTCAAAGGCCATATTACAACCTTTAGAAGCCTGTGCACGTAGTTGACGGTGTTCTATGGCCATGGCGCCAAGGAAAACGACTTCAGGCGTCGTAGTCCATTGGGATTGGAAGGACTAGACCGATGGCCACCTGTCTGGGCTCGTGGAACCACGTGATTTACGTGTAAGGCCCTTATTAGGCTTCTAAAGGCCATATTACAACCTTTAGAAGCCTGTGCACGTAGTTGACGGTGTTCTATGGCCATGGCGCCAAGGAAAACGACTTCAGGCGTCGTAGTCCATTGGGATTGGAAGGACTAGACCGATGGCCACCTGTCTGGGCTCGTGGAACCACGTGATTTACGTGTAAGGCCCTTATTAGGCTTCTAAAGGCCATATTACAACCTTTAGAAGCCTGTGCACGTAGTTGACGGTGTTCTATGGCCATGGCGCCAAGGAAAACGACTTCAGGCGTCGTAGTCCATTGGGATTGGAAGGACTAGACCGATGGCCACCTGTCTGGGCTCGTGGAACCACGTGATTTACGTGTAAGGCCCTTATTAGGCTTCTAAAGGCCATATTACAACCTTTAGAAGCCTGTGCACGTAGTTGACGGTGTTCTATGGCCATGGCGCCAAGGAAAACGACTTCAGGCGTCGTAGTCCATTGGGATTGGAAGGACTAGACCGATGGCCACCTGTCTGGGCTCGTGGAACCACGTGATTTACGTGTAAGGCCCTTATTAGGCTTCAAAGGCCATATTACAACCTTTAGAAGCCTGTGCACGTAGTTGACGGTGTTCTATGGCCATGGCGCCAAGGAAAACGACTTCAGGCGTCGTAGTCCATTGGGATTGGAAGGACTAGACCGATGGCCACCTGTCTGGGCTCGTGGAACCACGTGATTTACGTGTAAGGCCCTTATTAGGCTTCAAAGGCCATATTACAACCTTTAGAAGCCTGTGCACGTAGTTGACGGTGTTCTATGGCCATGGCGCCAAGGAAAACGACTTCAGGCGTCGTAGTCCATTGGGATTGGAAGGACTAGACCGATGGCCACCTGTCTGGGCTCGTGGAACCACGTGATTTACGTGTAAGGCCCTTATTAGGCTTCAAAGGCCATATTACAACCTTTAGAAGCCTGTGCACGTAGTTGACGGTGTTCTATGGCCATGGCGCCAAGGAAAACGACTTCAGGCGTCGTAGTCCATTGGGATTGGAAGGACTAGACCGATGGCCACCTGTCTGGGCTCGTGGAACCACGTGATTTACGTGTAAGGCCCTTATTAGGCTTCTAAAGGCCATATTACAACCTTTAGAAGCCTGTGCACGTAGTTGACGGTGTTCTATGGCCATGGCGCCAAGGAAAACGACTTCAGGCGTCGTAGTCCATTGGGATTGGAAGGACTAGACCGATGGCCACCTGTCTGGGCTCGTGGAACCACGTGATTTACGTGTAAGGCCCTTATTAGGCTTCTAAAGGCCATATTACAACCTTTAGAAGCCTGTGCACGTAGTTGACGGTGTTCTATGGCCATGGCGCCAAGGAAAACGACTTCAGGCGTCGTAGTCCATTGGGATTGGAAGGACTAGACCGATGGCCACCTGTCTGGGCTCGTGGAACCACGTGATTTACGTGTAAGGCCCTTATTAGGCTTCTAAAGGCCATATTACAACCTTTAGAAGCCTGTGCACGTAGTTGACGGTGTTCTATGGCCATGGCGCCAAGGAAAACGACTTCAGGCGTCGTAGTCCATTGGGATTGGAAGGACTAGACCGATGGCCACCTGTCTGGGCTCGTGGAACCACGTGATTTACGTGTAAGGCCCTTATTAGGCTTCAAAGGCCATATTACAACCTTTAGAAGCCTGTGCACGTAGTTGACGGTGTTCTATGGCCATGGCGCCAAGGAAAACGACTTCAGGCGTCGTAGTCCATTGGGATTGGAAGGACTAGACCGATGGCCACCTGTCTGGGCTCGTGGAACCACGTGATTTACGTGTAAGGCCCTTATTAGGCTTCAAAGGCCATATTACAACCTTTAGAAGCCTGTGCACGTAGTTGACGGTGTTCTATGGCCATGGCGCCAAGGAAAACGACTTCAGGCGTCGTAGTCCATTGGGATTGGAAGGACTAGACCGATGGCCACCTGTCTGGGCTCGTGGAACCACGTGATTTACGTGTAAGGCCCTTATTAGGCTTCAAAGGCCATATTACAACCTTTAGAAGCCTGTGCACGTAGTTGACGGTGTTCTATGGCCATGGCGCCAAGGAAAACGACTTCAGGCGTCGTAGTCCATTGGGATTGGAAGGACTAGACCGATGGCCACCTGTCTGGGCTCGTGGAACCACGTGATTTACGTGTAAGGCCCTTATTAGGCTTCAAAGGCCATATTACAACCTTTAGAAGCCTGTGCACGTAGTTGACGGTGTTCTATGGCCATGGCGCCAAGGAAAACGACTTCAGGCGTCGTAGTCCATTGGGATTGGAAGGACTAGACCGATGGCCACCTGTCTGGGCTCGTGGAACCACGTGATTTACGTGTAAGGCCCTTATTAGGCTTCTAAAGGCCATATTACAACCTTTAGAAGCCTGTGCACGTAGTTGACGGTGTTCTATGGCCATGGCGCCAAGGAAAACGACTTCAGGCGTCGTAGTCCATTGGGATTGGAAGGACTAGACCGATGGCCACCTGTCTGGGCTCGTGGAACCACGTGATTTACGTGTAAGGCCCTTATTAGGCTTCAAAGGCCATATTACAACCTTTAGAAGCCTGTGCACGTAGTTGACGGTGTTCTATGGCCATGGCGCCAAGGAAAACGACTTCAGGCGTCGTAGTCCATTGGGATTGGAAGGACTAGACCGATGGCCACCTGTCTGGGCTCGTGGAACCACGTGATTTACGTGTAAGGCCCTTATTAGGCTTCAAAGGCCATATTACAACCTTTAGAAGCCTGTGCACGTAGTTGACGGTGTTCTATGGCCATGGCGCCAAGGAAAACGACTTCAGGCGTCGTAGTCCATTGGGATTGGAAGGACTAGACCGATGGCCACCTGTCTGGGCTCGTGGAACCACGTGATTTACGTGTAAGGCCCTTATTAGGCTTCTAAAGGCCATATTACAACCTTTAGAAGCCTGTGCACGTAGTTGACGGTGTTCTATGGCCATGGCGCCAAGGAAAACGACTTCAGGCGTCGTAGTCCATTGGGATTGGAAGGACTAGACCGATGGCCACCTGTCTGGGCTCGTGGAACCACGTGATTTACGTGTAAGGCCCTTATTAGGCTTCTAAAGGCCATATTACAACCTTTAGAAGCCTGTGCACGTAGTTGACGGTGTTCTATGGCCATGGCGCCAAGGAAAACGACTTCAGGCGTCGTAGTCCATTGGGATTGGAAGGACTAGACCGATGGCCACCTGTCTGGGCTCGTGGAACCACGTGATTTACGTGTAAGGCCCTTATTAGGCTGCAAAGGCCATATTACAACCTTTAGAAGCCTGTGCACGTAGTTGACGGTGTTCTATGGCCATGGCGCCAAGGAAAACGACTTCAGGCGTCGTAGTCCATTGGGATTGGAAGGACTAGACCGATGGCCACCTGTCTGGGCTCGTGGAACCACGTGATTTACGTGTAAGGCCCTTATTAGGCTTCAAAGGCCATATTACAACCTTTAGAAGCCTGTGCACGTAGTTGACGGTGTTCTATGGCCATGGCGCCAAGGAAAACGACTTCAGGCGTCGTAGTCCATTGGGATTGGAAGGACTAGACCGATGGCCACCTGTCTGGGCTCGTGGAACCACGTGATTTACGTGTAAGGCCCTTATTAGGCTTCAAAGGCCATATTACAACCTTTAGAAGCCTGTGCACGTAGTTGACGGTGTTCTATGGCCATGGCGCCAAGGAAAACGACTTCAGGCGTCGTAGTCCATTGGGATTGGAAGGACTAGACCGATGGCCACCTGTCTGGGCTCGTGGAACCACGTGATTTACGTGTAAGGCCCTTATTAGGCTTCTAAAGGCCATATTACAACCTTTAGAAGCCTGTGCACGTAGTTGACGGTGTTCTATGGCCATGGCGCCAAGGAAAACGACTTCAGGCGTCGTAGTCCATTGGGATTGGAAGGACTAGACCGATGGCCACCTGTCTGGGCTCGTGGAACCACGTGATTTACGTGTAAGGCCCTTATTAGGCTTCTAAAGGCCATATTACAACCTTTAGAAGCCTGTGCACGTAGTTGACGGTGTTCTATGGCCATGGCGCCAAGGAAAACGACTTCAGGCGTCGTAGTCCATTGGGATTGGAAGGACTAGACCGATGGCCACCTGTCTGGGCTCGTGGAACCACGTGATTTACGTGTAAGGCCCTTATTAGGCTTCAAAGGCCATATTACAACCTTTAGAAGCCTGTGCACGTAGTTGACGGTGTTCTATGGCCATGGCGCCAAGGAAAACGACTTCAGGCGTCGTAGTCCATTGGGATTGGAAGGACTAGACCGATGGCCACCTGTCTGGGCTCGTGGAACCACGTGATTTACGTGTAAGGCCCTTATTAGGCTTCTAAAGGCCATATTACAACCTTTAGAAGCCTGTGCACGTAGTTGACGGTGTTCTATGGCCATGGCGCCAAGGAAAACGACTTCAGGCGTCGTAGTCCATTGGGATTGGAAGGACTAGACCGATGGCCACCTGTCTGGGCTCGTGGAACCACGTGATTTACGTGTAAGGCCCTTATTAGGCTTCTAAAGGCCATATTACAACCTTTAGAAGCCTGTGCACGTAGTTGACGGTGTTCTATGGCCATGGCGCCAAGGAAAACGACTTCAGGCGTCGTAGTCCATTGGGATTGGAAGGACTAGACCGATGGCCACCTGTCTGGGCTCGTGGAACCACGTGATTTACGTGTAAGGCCCTTATTAGGCTTCAAAGGCCATATTACAACCTTTAGAAGCCTGTGCACGTAGTTGACGGTGTTCTATGGCCATGGCGCCAAGGAAAACGACTTCAGGCGTCGTAGTCCATTGGGATTGGAAGGACTAGACCGATGGCCACCTGTCTGGGCTCGTGGAACCACGTGATTTACGTGTAAGGCCCTTATTAGGCTTCTAAAGGCCATATTACAACCTTTAGAAGCCTGTGCACGTAGTTGACGGTGTTCTATGGCCATGGCGCCAAGGAAAACGACTTCAGGCGTCGTAGTCCATTGGGATTGGAAGGACTAGACCGATGGCCACCTGTCTGGGCTCGTGGAACCACGTGATTTACGTGTAAGGCCCTTATTAGGCTTCAAAGGCCATATTACAACCTTTAGAAGCCTGTGCACGTAGTTGACGGTGTTCTATGGCCATGGCGCCAAGGAAAACGACTTCAGGCGTCGTAGTCCATTGGGATTGGAAGGACTAGACCGATGGCCACCTGTCTGGGCTCGTGGAACCACGTGATTTACGTGTAAGGCCCTTATTAGGCTTCTAAAGGCCATATTACAACCTTTAGAAGCCTGTGCACGTAGTTGACGGTGTTCTATGGCCATGGCGCCAAGGAAAACGACTTCAGGCGTCGTAGTCCATTGGGATTGGAAGGACTAGACCGATGGCCACCTGTCTGGGCTCGTGGAACCACGTGATTTACGTGTAAGGCCCTTATTAGGCTTCTAAAGGCCATATTACAACCTTTAGAAGCCTGTGCACGTAGTTGACGGTGTTCTATGGCCATGGCGCCAAGGAAAACGACTTCAGGCGTCGTAGTCCATTGGGATTGGAAGGACTAGACCGATGGCCACCTGTCTGGGCTCGTGGAACCACGTGATTTACGTGTAAGGCCCTTATTAGGCTTCTAAAGGCCATATTACAACCTTTAGAAGCCTGTGCACGTAGTTGACGGTGTTCTATGGCCATGGCGCCAAGGAAAACGACTTCAGGCGTCGTAGTCCATTGGGATTGGAAGGACTAGACCGATGGCCACCTGTCTGGGCTCGTGGAACCACGTGATTTACGTGTAAGGCCCTTATTAGGCTTCTAAAGGCCATATTACAACCTTTAGAAGCCTGTGCACGTAGTTGACGGTGTTCTATGGCCATGGCGCCAAGGAAAACGACTTCAGGCGTCGTAGTCCATTGGGATTGGAAGGACTAGACCGATGGCCACCTGTCTGGGCTCGTGGAACCACGTGATTTACGTGTAAGGCCCTTATTAGGCTTCAAAGGCCATATTACAACCTTTAGAAGCCTGTGCACGTAGTTGACGGTGTTCTATGGCCATGGCGCCAAGGAAAACGACTTCAGGCGTCGTAGTCCATTGGGATTGGAAGGACTAGACCGATGGCCACCTGTCTGGGCTCGTGGAACCACGTGATTTACGTGTAAGGCCCTTATTAGGCTTCTAAAGGCCATATTACAACCTTTAGAAGCCTGTGCACGTAGTTGACGGTGTTCTATGGCCATGGCGCCAAGGAAAACGACTTCAGGCGTCGTAGTCCATTGGGATTGGAAGGACTAGACCGATGGCCACCTGTCTGGGCTCGTGGAACCACGTGATTTACGTGTAAGGCCCTTATTAGGCTTCTAAAGGCCATATTACAACCTTTAGAAGCCTGTGCACGTAGTTGACGGTGTTCTATGGCCATGGCGCCAAGGAAAACGACTTCAGGCGTCGTAGTCCATTGGGATTGGAAGGACTAGACCGATGGCCACCTGTCTGGGCTCGTGGAACCACGTGATTTACGTGTAAGGCCCTTATTAGGCTTCTAAAGGCCATTTTACAACCTTTAGAAGCCTGTGCACGTAGTTGACGGTGTTCTATGGCCATGGCGCCAAGGAAAACGACTTCAGGCGTCGTAGTCCATTGGGATTGGAAGGACTAGACCGATGGCCACCTGTCTGGGCTCGTGGAACCACGTGATTTACGTGTAAGGCCCTTATTAGGCTTCTAAAGGCCATATTACAACCTTTAGAAGCCTGTGCACGTAGTTGACGGTGTTCTATGGCCATGGCGCCAAGGAAAACGACTTCAGGCGTCGTAGTCCATTGGGATTGGAAGGACTAGACCGATGGCCACCTGTCTGGGCTCGTGGAACCACGTGATTTACGTGTAAGGCCCTTATTAGGCTTCAAAGGCCATATTACAACCTTTAGAAGCCTGTGCACGTAGTTGACGGTGTTCTATGGCCATGGCGCCAAGGAAAACGACTTCAGGCGTCGTAGTCCATTGGGATTGGAAGGACTAGACCGATGGCCACCTGTCTGGGCTCGTGGAACCACGTGATTTACGTGTAAGGCCCTTATTAGGCTTCTAAAGGCCATATTACAACCTTTAGAAGCCTGTGCACGTAGTTGACGGTGTTCTATGGCCATGGCGCCAAGGAAAACGACTTCAGGCGTCGTAGTCCATTGGGATTGGAAGGACTAGACCGATGGCCACCTGTCTGGGCTCGTGGAACCACGTGATTTACGTGTAAGGCCCTTATTAGGCTGCAAAGGCCATATTACAACCTTTAGAAGCCTGTGCACGTAGTTGACGGTGTTCTATGGCCATGGCGCCAAGGAAAACGACTTCAGGCGTCGTAGTCCATTGGGATTGGAAGGACTAGACCGATGGCCACCTGTCTGGGCTCGTGGAACCACGTGATTTACGTGTAAGGCCCTTATTAGGCTTCTAAAGGCCATATTACAACCTTTAGAAGCCTGTGCACGTAGTTGACGGTGTTCTATGGCCATGGCGCCAAGGAAAACGACTTCAGGCGTCGTAGTCCATTGGGATTGGAAGGACTAGACCGATGGCCACCTGTCTGGGCTCGTGGAACCACGTGATTTACGTGTAAGGCCCTTATTAGGCTTCAAAGGCCATATTACAACCTTTAGAAGCCTGTGCACGTAGTTGACGGTGTTCTATGGCCATGGCGCCAAGGAAAACGACTTCAGGCGTCGTAGTCCATTGGGATTGGAAGGACTAGACCGATGGCCACCTGTCTGGGCTCGTGGAACCACGTGATTTACGTGTAAGGCCCTTATTAGGCTTCTAAAGGCCATATTACAACCTTTAGAAGCCTGTGCACGTAGTTGACGGTGTTCTATGGCCATGGCGCCAAGGAAAACGACTTCAGGCGTCGTAGTCCATTGGGATTGGAAGGACTAGACCGATGGCCACCTGTCTGGGCTCGTGGAACCACGTGATTTACGTGTAAGGCCCTTATTAGGCTTCTAAAGGCCATATTACAACCTTTAGAAGCCTGTGCACGTAGTTGACGGTGTTCTATGGCCATGGCGCCAAGGAAAACGACTTCAGGCGTCGTAGTCCATTGGGATTGGAAGGACTAGACCGATGGCCACCTGTCTGGGCTCGTGGAACCACGTGATTTACGTGTAAGGCCCTTATTAGGCTTCTAAAGGCCATATTACAACCTTTAGAAGCCTGTGCACGTAGTTGACGGTGTTCTATGGCCATGGCGCCAAGGAAAACGACTTCAGGCGTCGTAGTCCATTGGGATTGGAAGGACTAGACCGATGGCCACCTGTCTGGGCTCGTGGAACCACGTGATTTACGTGTAAGGCCCTTATTAGGCTTCTAAAGGCCATATTACAACCTTTAGAAGCCTGTGCACGTAGTTGACGGTGTTCTATGGCCATGGCGCCAAGGAAAACGACTTCAGGCGTCGTAGTCCATTGGGATTGGAAGGACTAGACCGATGGCCACCTGTCTGGGCTCGTGGAACCACGTGATTTACGTGTAAGGCCCTTATTAGGCTTCTAAAGGCCATATTACAACCTTTAGAAGCCTGTGCACGTAGTTGACGGTGTTCTATGGCCATGGCGCCAAGGAAAACGACTTCAGGCGTCGTAGTCCATTGGGATTGGAAGGACTAGACCGATGGCCACCTGTCTGGGCTCGTGGAACCACGTGATTTACGTGTAAGGCCCTTATTAGGCTTCTAAAGGCCATATTACAACCTTTAGAAGCCTGTGCACGTAGTTGACGGTGTTCTATGGCCATGGCGCCAAGGAAAACGACTTCAGGCGTCGTAGTCCATTGGGATTGGAAGGACTAGACCGATGGCCACCTGTCTGGGCTCGTGGAACCACGTGATTTACGTGTAAGGCCCTTATTAGGCTTCAAAGGCCATATTACAACCTTTAGAAGCCTGTGCACGTAGTTGACGGTGTTCTATGGCCATGGCGCCAAGGAAAACGACTTCAGGCGTCGTAGTCCATTGGGATTGGAAGGACTAGACCGATGGCCACCTGTCTGGGCTCGTGGAACCACGTGATTTACGTGTAAGGCCCTTATTAGGCTTCTAAAGGCCATATTACAACCTTTAGAAGCCTGTGCACGTAGTTGACGGTGTTCTATGGCCATGGCGCCAAGGAAAACGACTTCAGGCGTCGTAGTCCATTGGGATTGGAAGGACTAGACCGATGGCCACCTGTCTGGGCTCGTGGAACCACGTGATTTACGTGTAAGGCCCTTATTAGGCTTCAAAGGCCATATTACAACCTTTAGAAGCCTGTGCACGTAGTTGACGGTGTTCTATGGCCATGGCGCCAAGGAAAACGACTTCAGGCGTCGTAGTCCATTGGGATTGGAAGGACTAGACCGATGGCCACCTGTCTGGGCTCGTGGAACCACGTGATTTACGTGTAAGGCCCTTATTAGGCTGCAAAGGCCATATTACAACCTTTAGAAGCCTGTGCACGTAGTTGACGGTGTTCTATGGCCATGGCGCCAAGGAAAACGACTTCAGGCGTCGTAGTCCATTGGGATTGGAAGGACTAGACCGATGGCCACCTGTCTGGGCTCGTGGAACCACGTGATTTACGTGTAAGGCCCTTATTAGGCTTCTAAAGGCCATATTACAACCTTTAGAAGCCTGTGCACGTAGTTGACGGTGTTCTATGGCCATGGCGCCAAGGAAAACGACTTCAGGCGTCGTAGTCCATTGGGATTGGAAGGACTAGACCGATGGCCACCTGTCTGGGCTCGTGGAACCACGTGATTTACGTGTAAGGCCCTTATTAGGCTTCTAAAGGCCATATTACAACCTTTAGAAGCCTGTGCACGTAGTTGACGGTGTTCTATGGCCATGGCGCCAAGGAAAACGACTTCAGGCGTCGTAGTCCATTGGGATTGGAAGGACTAGACCGATGGCCACCTGTCTGGGCTCGTGGAACCACGTGATTTACGTGTAAGGCCCTTATTAGGCTGCAAAGGCCATATTACAACCTTTAGAAGCCTGTGCACGTAGTTGACGGTGTTCTATGGCCATGGCGCCAAGGAAAACGACTTCAGGCGTCGTAGTCCATTGGGATTGGAAGGACTAGACCGATGGCCACCTGTCTGGGCTCGTGGAACCACGTGATTTACGTGTAAGGCCCTTATTAGGCTGCTAAAGGCCATATTACAACCTTTAGAAGCCTGTGCACGTAGTTGACGGTGTTCTATGGCCATGGCGCCAAGGAAAACGACTTCAGGCGTCGTAGTCCATTGGGATTGGAAGGACTAGACCGATGGCCACCTGTCTGGGCTCGTGGAACCACGTGATTTACGTGTAAGGCCCTTATTAGGCTTCTAAAGGCCATATTACAACCTTTAGAAGCCTGTGCACGTAGTTGACGGTGTTCTATGGCCATGGCGCCAAGGAAAACGACTTCAGGCGTCGTAGTCCATTGGGATTGGAAGGACTAGACCGATGGCCACCTGTCTGGGCTCGTGGAACCACGTGATTTACGTGTAAGGCCCTTATTAGGCTTCAAAGGCCATATTACAACCTTTAGAAGCCTGTGCACGTAGTTGACGGTGTTCTATGGCCATGGCGCCAAGGAAAACGACTTCAGGCGTCGTAGTCCATTGGGATTGGAAGGACTAGACCGATGGCCACCTGTCTGGGCTCGTGGAACCACGTGATTTACGTGTAAGGCCCTTATTAGGCTTCTAAAGGCCATATTACAACCTTTAGAAGCCTGTGCACGTAGTTGACGGTGTTCTATGGCCATGGCGCCAAGGAAAACGACTTCAGGCGTCGTAGTCCATTGGGATTGGAAGGACTAGACCGATGGCCACCTGTCTGGGCTCGTGGAACCACGTGATTTACGTGTAAGGCCCTTATTAGGCTTCTAAAGGCCATATTACAACCTTTAGAAGCCTGTGCACGTAGTTGACGGTGTTCTATGGCCATGGCGCCAAGGAAAACGACTTCAGGCGTCGTAGTCCATTGGGATTGGAAGGACTAGACCGATGGCCACCTGTCTGGGCTCGTGGAACCACGTGATTTACGTGTAAGGCCCTTATTAGGCTTCTAAAGGCCATATTACAACCTTTAGAAGCCTGTGCACGTAGTTGACGGTGTTCTATGGCCATGGCGCCAAGGAAAACGACTTCAGGCGTCGTAGTCCATTGGGATTGGAAGGACTAGACCGATGGCCACCTGTCTGGGCTCGTGGAACCACGTGATTTACGTGTAAGGCCCTTATTAGGCTCTAAAGGCCATATTACAACCTTTAGAAGCCTGTGCACGTAGTTGACGGTGTTCTATGGCCATGGCGCCAAGGAAAACGACTTCAGGCGTCGTAGTCCCATTGGGATTGGAAGGACTAGACCGATGGCCACCTGTCTGGGCTCGTGGAACCACGTGATTTACGTGTAAGACCCCTTATTAGGCTGTAAAAGGCCATATTACAACCTTTAGAAAGCCTTGTGCACGTAGTTGACGGTGTTCTATGGCCATGGCGCCAAAGGAAAACGACTCAGGCGTCGTAGTCCATTGGGATTGGAAGGACTAGACCGATGGCCACCTGTCTGGGCTCGTGGAACCACGTGATTTACGTGTAAGGCCCTTATTAGGCTGCTAAAGGCCATATTACAACCTTTAGAAGCCTGTGCACGTAGTTGACGGTGTTCTATGGCCATGGCGCCAAGGAAAACGACTTCAGGCGTCGTAGGTCCATTGGGATTGGAAGGACTAGACCGATGGCCACCTGTCTGGGCTCGTGGAACCACAGTGATTTACGTGTAAGGCCCTTATTAGGCTCTAAAGGCCATATTACAACCTTTAGAAGCTTGTGCACGTAGTTAGACGGTGTTCTATGGCGCATGGCGCCAAGGAAAACGACTTCAGGCGTCGTAGTCCATTGGGGATTGGAAAGGACTAGACCGATGGCCACCTGTCTGGGCTCGTGGAACCACGTGATTTACTGTAAGGCCTTATTAGGCTTCTAAAGCCATATTACGAACCTTTAGCAAGCCTGTGCACGTAGCTGACGGTGTTCTATGCCATGGCGCAAAGGAAACGACTTCAGGCGTACGTAGTTCCATTGGGATTGAAGGACTAGACCGATGGCCACCTGTCTGGGCTCGTGGAACCACGTGATTTACGTGTAAGGCCCTTATTAGGGCTTCTAAAAGGCCATATTACAAACCTTTAGAAGCCTGTGCACGTAGTTTGACGGTGTTCTATGGCCATGGCGCCAAGGAAAACACTTCAGGCGTCGTAGTCCATTGGGATTGGAAGGACTAGACCGATGGCCACCTGTCTGGGCTCGTGGAACCACGTGATTTACGTGTAAGGCCCTTATTAGGCTTCTAAAGGCCATATTACAACCTTTAGAAGCCTGTGCACGTAGTTGACGGTGTTCTATGGCCATGGCGCCAAAGGAAACGACTTCAGGCGTCGTAGTCCATTGGGATTGGAAGGACTAGACCGATGGCCACCTGTCTGGGCTCGTGGAACCACGTGATTTACGTGTAAGGCCCTTATTAGGCTTCTAAAGGCCATATTACAACCTTTAGAAGCCTGTGCACGTAGTTGACGGTGTTCTATGGCCATGGCGCCAAGGAAAACGACTTCAGGCGTCGTAGTCCATTGGGATTGGAAGGACTAGACCGATGGCCACCTGTCTGGGCTCGTCGAACAACGTGATTTACGTGTAAGGCCCTTATTAGGCTTCTAAAGGCCATATTACAACCTTTAGAAGCCTGTGCACGTAGTTGACGGTGTTCTATGGCCATGGCGCCAAGGAAAACGACTTCAAGGCGTCGTAGTCCATTGGGATTGGAAGGACTAAACCGATGGCCACCTGTCTGGGCTCGTGGAAACCACGTGATTTACGTGTAAGGCCCTTATTAGGCTGCAAAAGGCCATATTACAACCTTTAGAAGCCTGTGCACGTAGTTGACGGTGTTCTATGGCCATGGCGCCAAAGAAAACGAACTTCAGGCGTCGTAGTCCATTGGGATTGGAAGGACTAGACCGATGGCCACCTGTCTGGGCTCGTGGAACCAACGTGATTTACGTGTAAGGCCCTTATTAGGCTTCTAAAGGCCATATTACAACCTTTAGAAGCCTGTGCACGTAGTTGACGGTGTTCTATGGCCATGGCGCCAAAGGAAAACGACTTCAGGCGTCGTAGTCCATTGGGATTGGAAGGACTAGACCGATGGCCACCTGTCTGGGCTCGTGGAACCACGTGATTTACGTGTAAGGCCCTTATTAGGGCTTCTAAAGGCCATATTACAACCTTTAGAAGCCTGTGCACGTAGTTGACGGTGTTCTATGGCGATGGCGCCAAGGAAAACGACTTCAGGCGTCGTAGTCCATTGGGATTGGAAGGACTAGACCGATGGCCACCTGTCTGGGCTCGTGGAACCACGTGATTTACGTGTAAGGCCCTTATTAGGCTGCAAAGGCCATATTACAACCTTTAGAAGCCTGTGCACGTAGTTGACGGTGTTCTATGGCCATGGCGCTAAGGAAAACGACTTCAGGCGTCGTAGTCCATTGGGATTGGAAGGACTAGACCGATGGCCACCTGTCTGGGCTCGTGGAACCACGTGATTTACGTGTAAGGCCCTTATTAGGCTTCTAAAGGCCATATTACAACCTTTAGAAGCCTGTGCACGTAGTTGACGGTGTTCTATGGCCATGGCGCCAAGGAAAACGACTTCAGGCGTCGTAGTCCATTGGGATTGGAAGGACTAGACCGATGGCCACCTGTCTGGGCTCGTGGAACCACGTGATTTACGTGTAAGGCCCTTATTAGGCTTCTAAAGGCCATATTACAACCTTTAGAGACCTGTGCACGTAGTTGACGGTGTTCTATGGCCATGGCGCCAAGGAAAACACTTCAGGCGTCGTAGTCCATTGGGATTGGAAGGACTAGAACCGATGGCCACCTGTCTGGGCTCGTGGAACCACGTGATTTAACGTGTAAGGCCCTTATTAGGCTTCTAAAGGCCATATTACAACCTTTAGAAGCCTGTGCAACGTAGTTGACGGTGTTCTATGGCCATGGGCGCAAGGAAAACGACTTCAGGCGTCGTAGTCCATTGGGATTGGAAGGACTAGACCGATGGCCACCTGTCTGGGCTCGTGGAACCACGTGATTTACGTGTAAGGCCCTTTATTAGGCTTCTAAAGGCCATATTACAACCTTTAGAAGCCTGTGCACGTACGTTTGACGGTGTTCTATGGCCATGGCGCAAGGAAAACGACTTCAGCGTCGTAGTCCATTGGATTGGAAGGACTAGAGCCGATGGCCACCGTCTGGCTCGGTGGAACCACGTGATACGTGTAAAGGCCTTTATTAGGCTGCTAAAGGCCATAGTTACAACCTTTAGAAGCGTCGTCAGGCGTCGTAGTCCATTGGGAAATGGAAGGACTAGACCGATGCCACCTGTCTGGGCTCGTGGAACCACGTGATTTACGTGTAAGGCCTTATTAGGCTGCAAAAGGCCATATTACAACCTTTAGAAGCCTGTGCACGTAGTTGACGGTGTTCTATGCCATGGCGCTAAGGAAAACGACTTCAGGCGTCGTGGTCCATTGGGATTGGAAGGACTAGACCGATGGCCACCTGTTGGGCTCGTGGAACCACGTGATTTACGTGTAAGGCCCTTATTAGGCTTCTAAAGGCCATATTACAACCTTTAGAAGCCTTCACGTAGTTGACGGTGTTCTATGTTGGCCATGGCGCAAGGAAAAACGACTTCAGGCGCGTAGTCCATTGGGATTGGAAGGACTAGACCGATGGCCACCTGTCTGGGCTCGTGGAACCACGTGATTTACGTGTAAGGCCCTTATTAGGCTTCTAAAGGCCATATTACAACCTTTAGAAGCCTGTGCACGTAGTTGACGGTGTTTCTAGGCCATGGCGCCAAGGAAAACGACTTCAGCGTCGTAGTCCATTGGGATTGGAAGGACTAGACCGATGGCCACCTGTCTGGGCTCGTGGAACCACGTGATTTACGTGTAAGGCCCTTATTAGGCTTCTAAAGGCCATATTTACAAACCTTTAGAAGCCTGTGCACGTAGTTGACGGTGTTCTATGTGCCATGGCGCCTAAGGAAAAACGACTTCAGGCGTCGTAGTCCATTGGGATTGGAAGGACTAGACCGATTGGCCACCTGTCTGGGCTCGTGGAACCACGTGATTTACGTGGTAAGGCCCTTATTAGGCTTCTAAAAGGCCATATTACACCTTTAGAAGCCTGTTGCACGTAGTTGACGGTGTTCTATGGCCATGGCGCCAAGGAAAACGAACTTCAGGCGTCGTAGTCCATTGGGATTGGAAGGACTAGACCGATGGCCACCTGTCTGGGCTCGTGGAACCACGTGATTTACGTGTAAGGCCCTTATTAGGCTGCAAAGGCCATATTACAACCTTTAGAAGCCTGTGCACGTAGTTGACGGTGTTCTATGGCCATGGCGCCAAGGAAACACTTCAGGCGTCGTAGTCCATTGGGATTGGAAGGACTAGACCGATGGCCACCTGTCTGGGCTCGTGGAACCACGTGATTTACGTGTAAGGCCCTTATTAGGCTTCTAAAAGGCCATATTACAACCTTTAAAGCCTGTGCACGTAGTTGACGGTGTTCTATGGCCATGGCGCCAAGGAAAACACTTCAGGCGTCGTAGTCCATTGGGATTGGAAGGACTAGACCGATGGCCACCTGTCTGGGCTCGTGGAACCACGTGATTTACGTGTAAGGCCCTTATTAGGCTTCTAAAGGCCATATTACAACCTTTAGAAGCCTGTGCACGTAGTTGACGGTGTTCTATGGCCATGGCGCCAAGGAAAACGCCTCAGGCGTCGTAGTCCATTGGGATTGGAAGGACTAGACCGATGGCCACCTGTCTGGGCTCGTGGAACCACGTGATTTACGTGTAAGGCCCTTATTAGGCTTCTAAAGGCCATATTACAACCTTTAGAAGCCTGTGCACGTAGTTGACGGTGTTCTATGGCCATGGCGCCAAGGAAAACACTTCAGGCGTCGTAGTCCATTGGGATTGGGAAGGACTAGACCGATGGCCACCTGTCTGGGCTCGTGAACCACGTGATTTACGTGTAAGGCCCTTATTAGGCTTCTAAAGGCCATATTACAACCTTTAGAAGCCTGTGCACGTAGTTGACGGTGTTCTATGGCCATGGCGCAAGGAAAACGACTTCAGGCGTCGTAGTCCATTGGGATTGGAAGGACTAGACCGATGGCCACCTGTCTGGGCTCGTGGAACCACGTGATTTACGTGTAAGGCCCTTATTAGGCTGCAAAAGGCCATATTACAACCTTTAGAAGCCTGTGCACGTAGTTGACGGTGTTCTATGGCCATGGCGCAAGGAAAACGACTTCAGGCGTCGTAGTCCATTGGGATTGGAAGGACTAGACCGATGGCCACCTGTCTGGGCTCGTGAACCACGTGATTTACGTGTAAGGCCCTTATTAGGCTGCAAAAGGCCATATTACAACCTTTAGAAGCGTGCGGTAATCGATTGTTTCAGCAGCCCTCGATAAGGGTCTTATGACATCGTAAATCACGTGGTCCACGCGCCAGACAGGTGGCCAATCGTTTTAGTCTTCTCAATCCCAAATGACACGTCGCGAAGTCGTTTTCTTGCGCCATGGCCATAGACGCGTCAACGTAGTGCTTCAAGGCTTCAAATGTAGTATGTATATGGCCTTTGAAGCCTAAATAAGGCTTACATCGTAAAATACGTGGTTTCTCTCACGACCCAGACAGGTGCGCCTTTTTCGAGTCTACGTCCTCTCCAAGCCAATGGACTTACGTACGTGCATGAAGCATGTTTCCTTGGCGCCATGCGCCAAAGACAATGTTCAAGTCAAACTAACGTTAGCACCTATGGCTTAAAAGGTCTGTTAATACTGCAGCTTTAATAGCTCATAAGGTTACACGTAAATCAACGAAGGCTTCCAACGAGCCACAGAGACACGAGTGGCATCGGTCTAGTCCCGTCTCAGATCCAAGTTGAACTACTCCTCGAAAGTGTTTTTCTGGCGCATGAGACCGGTAGAACACCGTCAACTAAAGGTGCAAGGCCTTGCTAAAGGTTGTAATATGGCCTTTAGAAGCTAATAAGGACTGTACCACGTAAATCAGTGTGTTCCAGAGCCAGACAGGTGGCCATCGGTCTGAGTCTTCCAATCCGATTGGACTCAACGCCTGAAGTGTTTCCTGCGCCATGGCTAGAAGAAGGTCAACTACGTGCACAGAGCTAACGTAAAATAAGTTGTAATATGGCCTTTGTCACTAATAAGTGAACTAACAACGTAAATCAACGATAGTTCACGCTACGCACACAACAAGTGCATTTCCCATGTAGTTCCTGATTTCCAGTCTTCAATGACACGACCACTCTTGAAAGTTGTTCCTTTGCGGCCATGGCAATAGAACACCGCAGCTACGTCACCT